>PVIJ01000498.1:0-201360 GCA_004024925.1 Scalopus aquaticus
GGTGCGGCGGCTTGGTGTGCACGCACAGCTGGAGGGCAGGGGTGCGGCTGGAGGGCGGGGGTGCGGCTGGAGGGCAGGGGCGCGGCAGCGTGGGGCTTGCACGCCTGGAGGGCTTTGGTGGGGTTGCCCTGACCTGGGCCTCTCTTCTGTGCAGGGCAGAGCAGGGAGTGCCAACCGAAGGCAGCTTTTGTTCCGCACTTCTCCCGCACCTGGAGGGCAGCTGCGGCAGCCTAGCCCGCAGTCTTTATCTGTAGGTTGTGAAGCTGACTGCCTCCTGCCGTAATTCTCTGGCTCGGGCGGTTCAGTGGAACTGCCTCGGAAGCTCTCCCTCTCTTGCACGGGGCAGGACAGAAAGTTCCTACAGCGTGCGGCTTTTGTCCTGTGTTTCTCCCACACCTCTAGCTGGGAGTTTTTTTGTTGTTTTTTTTTTCTCCGCTGTTCTTCCAGTGGTTAGATATTTTTTTTTTAAAGATTTATTTTTTATTTATACATACAAGCTGGGGTACAAGCCATAGCCGTGGGGCGGCGAGAGGGCTCACCAGAGACAGAGCGGGCAGCAGAACAGGCACATCAGAAATACACTGCTGAGGGGAGCAGCGGGCGAGGCAGGAGAGGTCTGCCGCACCATGTGGGATTCTCCCCGGCCGGGTGTCGAACTGGCGTTGCCACTGCCGACAGCTCCACAGCGCAGCGCTTAACTGCTGCGCCACCGGGGAGGCCCTCCAGTGGTTAGATATTAATAGTGTTACTGGAGGGGTGTGTAGACCACTACCCCAGAGTTCTGTTCCAGCGGGGAGCTAGAGTGCTAGCTCCATAATGGAGGTGGGGGGAGGGGCCACACCACAGCTGCCCGGGGCTTTGTTCCGTGTCCACCAACTTCCCCCGTGCACTCTGCCCTCTCCAGGGCTCTGTTGGTACCTGGAGGGACTGCTGGTGTCAGTCTCAAGTTTATCAATCTGCCGTGGCTGGGAAATGCCTCTGCCCACCTTTCTTTTTCTGGGTTTCCTCAGGTGCCTCTCATCTTGGTCTCCTGGTCCGGTTTTGCGTTGAAGGGAGGGGAGAGGGGATCTTGTAGTTCTTTCTTTTCCTTAATCAGTCTTTTTAGCTTCTTTCCAAGTCCTATTCACCCGTGAGGGTATTAGATTTATGTAGCATTTCTGGATCTTCTCTGGGTTTGGCTGATGTTTCTTTATAAGCGGCTTTTCTTTTGGGAGAGTTGATACTAACGTCCCTTCACTGCCATGTTGATGACGTCACCTTATGATTCTGCTCTTTTTAAATTCAGTTTCTTCACTTAGCTTCCCAGTCAATACTCTGTTTTGATTAACCTGTTTTCAAAAGCCACTACTTCTTAGTATGTTTTGCTGGCTTCTAACCTCCTAACCCTATAATCATTGAGGAGTATCCCCCAATTTTCCATCTCTACTGCTTTATTCTCTGCTAGATTTCTTCCAGTCTTGTGACTTTACTATAACCTAGGGGCCTCCCTGGTGGTACAGGGGTTAAAGTCTCAGCACTGTCAAGCTATCACCAGCCACTGCAGCATGAGTTCGATCCCCGGCCAGGGAGCTGACTCACATGGTGCAGCAGCCCTCTCCTGTTTCGCCCACTGCTCCCCTCAGTAGAGTATTTCAGTAGATCCACCTGTTCTGCTCCCCACTCTGTCTCTGGTGAAGTCTCTTACCCCCTTGCACCTCTGGCCTACACCCCAGTTCTTATATGCATAAATAAAAATAAATCTAAAAAAATTAATATTATCTATATTCAGATGACCCCTAAATTTGTGCAGCATCTAGTACCTATTCCCTTATCTCCAGACTCGCAATCCACATTCCAGCTTGGCTAATCTATCTGGATATCTAATGTAAATATCAAAGGTGAAATAATCTGTATAGACAGAACTCCTTCTTTCCCATCCCACCAAAATCTGTGCTCTGCCATTTTTCCATCTCAAAAAAATATATACTCCATTTTTCCAGTTGCTCAGTTCAAAAAACTTGGGGTCCTCCTTGACTTACTTCTTCTCTCACAGCTCACTACCAAGTTGTGACCAACCTATTTTCAAACATTGTAACTATTTCTCACCTCCTCCACTGCCACTACCTGGGTCCAAGCCACCATCATCTTTTTCTGAATCATTGCTCTAGTCTCCCAACAGAACTTTGTGCTTCCTCCCCTACCACTTGTACTGTTTTGTAGGTTATTGTCTTTCAGCTCCAAACCCACCTTCCTATACTCTGTTCAGTGATGCTGGAGCCAGAACTCTGTAAATCACATATTTCCTTTGCCAGTTGGTTCCCTGTGGCATTTTCTATTAGGCAGATGGGGAGGCTGGAAAAGAAAGCAGAACCTTTCTCTCTCTTCCCTGTCTGTATACTTGGGTTTCCTTTTTTTTTTCCCCTCTCTCTGTTCCTTTGAGCTTCACCTGGGCAGGAGTTTCTTTTCATGACTGGATTCAGTTGACAGTTTTTCATGACACCTCTACGCTAGTGAAAATAGAGGTAAGATATTCTTATACTAATTTGTCATTTGTAAAACCATGCCTTCCCACTCTAGTTGGCAAAATCTGTTGCATTAGCAAAAGTAAATGAATTAATCTATAGTTGGCCACCTCACATACTTATGCGTCCTTTACTTCCTTCTCCAGTGTTTTCTTCCCATGTGGGTTTTTGGTTTGTTTTTGTTTTTTTTTTTTTTTTTGCTTTGAATATTTATTTCAGCCTATCACAATTATTTTCTGTAACGCTCTTCAGCCCAGGGGATAATGGCATATGTTGCTTAATCTCATCAATTGTTTGCCTCTTGTCTTGGTGTGAAGGTGTTCATGGCAGGGGTGCTGTTAGAGTAGTCCAAACGTCCAGCCAGGGTCTCCAGCACGGCATGGAAAAAGCATATGCAGTGTTATAATATGATTATGCATTTCACTACTTACATTTGGAAAAAAAATTCTGTGTTTTCTCACATCACACTACAGGAAGTCAAGCCCAGCCACATTTGTTCGAGGTTTGTAGATTTGAGGTTTTCATGGGAGGTCATACCCACCTCGGGCATTAGGTCAGAATCTGGAAAATCAGTGACTTAAGCAATCTTAGTGTTTATTGAAGAACAATATGAGTTTTAAAAGAGTCTGAGAAACTGCCTTAAATCATCCTGTGCTCCACGTGTGTCCTTCCTCCCACTCCCGGGAATGTGATTATCATCAGTCATTGCCCCAGCGCCCGGGCAGCACCCTGTGAGTCATATCTTTTCAGGGCCCGGTCCCTGGGTGCTTTGTCTTGACGAACAGATCAGTGTGGCAGTATTAATGGTTGATAATGACTGATAATGGATTCATGTTCTACTCCTCTTGATGTATTTGCTGGAACCACCTGGAGGAAACTAAGTGCTTTAGCAAATGAGAAAAACTCTGATGAGAGGGACTGCAGACACCTTGGAGCGGTGACTGTGAGATACTCGAGGTGCAGCTCCGGAGAGGCATCTTTAGTGGTGTTTCTGTCACGCCATGTCTACGCGAACTGTTCCCAGACAGACCTTGCTGCCACAAGATTAACGATGCTGTGGAGGATAAACAGAAAGCAGACGCCACTTTTCTGTTTTATGAGGCCCTCTACCGGGCAGTATTCAGGCTGTTGCTGTCCTGACACAGACTCTTGGAAGGTTGTCTCTTCTTGGGTTACATCTCATTCCAACAAATTCTGTGAAATCAAAAGTCTGCATTTTTCGGACATTGACTAGGTTATCATGTCTCCTTGGAATCACAAAGAAATCACAGAAGGTCCAGTTTCCGTGACACGATCTCTCATTCAATGAAAAAGTTTTGTGATCAGAGATACTTGTGTCATTGTGCTAGGACTAACAGTTATTATTTGTTTGAACACAGTTCTTATTACTAAGTAAATGTTTGCAAATAGAGAGGAAAGCCCCAAAAGATTGAAACAAGTAGTTACTAGTCCTTACATGACTTGAGCTGTAGTTTTTTGCATCCTTGAAATTCCTTGAGTCTCAGTGTAACTTTCTCCTGTTTCTTGTTAGCTTCCTTTGCAGGCTGTTTTTCCTTCTGCGCCGGAATGTTGGTGTCTCCCAGGGTTGCCTCTCTGCTCCTCTTTCTCTCTCTCTGCTTCCTTTGGAGAAAATGTCCGTGGTCTTCACCCTCGACCATGACCCACCTATCCCAGGTCTTAATTTTCTCCTGTGCTTTGGACAGTTGTGTGTATACCCCCATGTCCCTCTAGAGTCCCCACAGGTACCTCACCTTCAGCATATTCGCGGGGGAATTAATTATCTTTCCGTCAAGCCTGCTTGTCCTGGTAGCACCCGTCACAATTATTAGCACTATGCATTAGATCCGGGAGAGGTCTAGCCTGTACATTATCCTTGCCTCTCGTTGCTCTGTCATTCATACTCACTCAGCTATAAAGTTCTGTCAGTATTACTTTCACATCATGTTTTAACTTTGTACTATCTCATCGTTTGCACTGCCATTGTCTCTCTTTAGGGCATAACAGTCCCTTGCCAGAGGTCAAATAGTATCCCAAGATCTTCCTTCAAACCATGATTCCCCCCTGCAATATGGGTTTGTCTTCCAAAACCCAAACTGAATAGGGCCTCCCTGGTGGCACAGCGGTTGGGCGCTGCACTGTGGGGCTGTCATCAGCAGTGATGCGAGTTTGACATCCAGCTCACCCAGCCGGGGAGATTCCCACATGGTGCAGCAGACCTCTCCTGCCTCGCCCCCTGCTCCCTTTAGCAGTGTGTTTCTGTCTATCTGCCTGTTCTGCTCCCCACTCTGTCTCTGGTGAGCCCTTGCCGCCCCACGCCTCTGGCCTGTGCCCCAGTTTGTATGCATTAAATAAATAAATCTTTAAAAAAAAAAGATTCTGCACTCCCCAGTACTCTCTAAGTGAAGTCTCAACTCATCATCCCTGACCCCGTCTCCCATTGGCCCTAAACTCCAGCATCACTGCTGAGTCCCCTCTGACCACCACACACCAGCACCCTGCATACGGCAGCACTAGGCACTGTCTCACTGTCGCTTCCACGGCTTAGCTCTGCAAAGGCAGGGACTCCGTCTTTTTCATATTTTCATTCCCAGTGCTTAGCACAGAGTGAGTCTTCAGAAAGTAGCTGTATTAATATGTGCCATTCTGGTGAAATGTTCTATTCTAACTTTTAAATTAAATCGCCATATGTAAATAAATAGACCAAAAATTTCCACAAAATAACTGAAAAATAAGGCTAAGAGAAGAATAGAATGCTGGAGTCTGCAGGGAATTTCCACTGACTACAGTGAGGAGGGTGTTGATTTAAGAGTCACAATCCTAAAGTAAGCCTGCTGAACCAGAATAGCACAGAAATCTGGGAAGAAGATGGTAAAGGCTATGACTCAACCCTATTCTATTCCCCTGGCAAAGAAACAGAAAATCCCAAAGCCAAGTGAACTCTTCTAGCTTGAGAGGATCCTGCCTTTCTTTCTCCTCATGTTTTTCTCCTTCATCCACTGGGAACCACAGCTCCCAGTATTACCCCATCTGGGTGAGGAATGAAGGGAGGGGCAGCAGCACCTTGAGAGCTGAGAAGTGCAAAAGCTTCAGGAAAAACATTTGGAGGGAAGATGAGGGGAAGAACCCTAAGAATAGTGGAGCTGGAGATGCACTTTGTATCTGTCCTGATGGAAGAACTGAAGGTGAACTGAAGCTTGCCTTTGAGTCCCTATCTGTCTGGCCAGCTGGAGTAGAAAATCCTCCCTCCATCCAGCAGAAACATTCAACAAATGCTTGCTAGACTCCAGAAACCATGCTCGGGGCTCAGCACATCAGCATCCTCTCTAGGTTTTGATCCAAAAAAGAAAATGTACAAATACCTGCACAACCAGTAGCTGCAGGTGAGAGACCACACTTGCACCCTGTAGCCAGCTACTGTCCGGGATCAGGTTTTGTGGCCATGCACAAGCGTGTGTGTGTGTGTGTGTGTGTGTGTGTGTGTGTGTGTGTGTGTTTACTATTTAAGAAAAATAATTTTTAAAAGTATAGTCTTGGTCTCCCCAAACCTTCTACAACATGACTTAGAGAGTCAGAGGAAAACCACAAATTGATATTCTCCAAAAATTGGAAAATTGATATTTTCCAAAGGGACAGAAGAGAAGTGTTCAAAATCTTAGCTCTGTGTATTTAGTAAGACCTGACCCTCTAAGGAGTGTTAGGAGAAAAGAGAATGAGTGGAAGGTGGAGAAGAATGGCAGATGGCTGAGGCAGACAGAGTGGCAAGGAAAGCAATGATTTCACACTGGATGTGCAGCAAGCGCACTTAGAGCACAGGAATTGTGCTCTGTAATATTTCAACTTGGGGGCCTCCCTGGTGGCGCAGCAGTGAAGCGCTGCGCTGTGGAGCTGTCGGCAGCAGCGACGCGAGTTCGACATCCAGCCAGGGAGAATCCCACATGGCGCGGCAGACCTCTCCTGCCTCACCCGCTGCTCCCCTCAGCAGTATATTTCTGATCTGCCTGTTCTGCTACCCGCTCTGTCTCTGGTGAACCCTCTCGCCGCCCCACGCCTCTGGCCTGTACCCCAGCTTGTATGTATAAATAAAAAATAAATCTTAAAAAAAAAAATTTCAACTTGAAGACTCTACAGGGGAAAGTAAAATACAGATGTACCTATAGGAAATAACCTGGAAGGAAAGGAAATAAGCCCTAACTCTAAATTTCAGGCTTTCTGAAGAAGAATTATGAAAGGAGAAAAATAAAGTCATTAGATCAGTAAGGAGAAAAAACACTTGAATGAACTTCCCTGAAACAGGACCTTATCCACAGAAAAGTGTGCTTATCATATTCCTGATGATATGAATGAAAAGACCAACATTCAGACATACACTTGACAACATTTTTACATTTCAAGGAGAAAGAGAAAAATTCTACAAGCTCTTCCAGTCAGAAAAAAGTGGCAGAGCTACAGAGTAATAAGAATCAAGGCAGCTTCAGACTTCTTCAGGTCGTCTCATTCCAGAAGGATGTCACAGTAGGTCCTGAGATATGAGGAGCACAATGATTTATCCAGTCAGGTTGTCATTCATATGTCATACATGGGCTCTGAAGTACATTTCTCAAATACCTGTCTTTGTGGTATAAAATGCTAATAGTAGAAGTCAAAAGCAGTTTAAAAAGCAGAGACGGAAACTGATATGCTGGGATTGTTTTAAAACCAGCTGTGGGGTGGGGAAGAGACCTGATTGGTGGAGTCAGAGACTTCCATGGTCTGTGTACTCAGCACCACCAGGGCTGACGTTAGGCTCCCAGAGGGATGGCAGCGTGGAGCCCAGAGAACGGTGTGCATTTGACAGTCATGGGATTCCAGGGACTGACTTCAGCTCGACCAATTAGTTCACAATTTGAGGGAAAATTATTTTTTAAAGTTTCATCTCAGACTATCTGCCAAAATTGATTGTATAATCAGTGTTATCCTAGCAAATCACCACAGTCTGAAAGGCTTAACTCAGTAGAATTTATTCTCTCACAGCTTTGGAGGTGAGCAGTCTAAAAGCAAAGCATCAACAAAGTCATGCTCTCTCCTGACAGAGGAAAGCCCCCTTCCTGACCTCTGCCTAGTGTGGTGATTGCCCTGGAGGCTTGGCTCACAGACTCATTATTCGGGTCTGTGGCTTTGTTTCGTGGCATTCCTCCTGTGAGGAATGCCATTTGGAGTCTGCTTCCTCTTCTGTGTGTCTGCTTCCTCTTCTTGTAAGGATACCGGTTATTTCCTCAGGGCCCATCTTGATCTGCTCAGTCTTAATTTTAGCTGAAATCTATTACAGAGACCCTATTTCCAGGTGAGGTTGCAGTCTGAGATTCTAGATGGGCACGAATTTGGAAGCAACACTTTCAACTCAGTATAAGGATTAGCACATAAAATGTAATGAACAAACCACAAACAAAAATAGCTCAAATGTGAATACTTACATGTTTTCAGGGTGGAATACTTGCTGCTGGGAGAAATGACACAAGAATGATTGTTACATTTGACTCCCAACATTTGAAACTTGTTATTATCAAAAATCATAAACAAAATTTAAAATTTAAAACCCAACAGTAATCTGGAAAAAATTCCATAGACTATAAAAAGAAAATGAGTAAACCTCTTTCCTATATAAATATAGTATATAAATATAAATAATATTACAGTCTCAGGAGATAATTGGTTAAGAGGTAGAAAAGTGACAAAGGAATGAATAAAGATGACTGCATTAATAAGTATTAATTATATTAATAATTAAATACATTTACATTAAAACAGCATAGCTATTTTTAACAAAGTAGCAAAAGTAAATAGGAAAGAGAATGATGCTGTATATTCTGATGGGAGAATAATAGGAAAATAAATTAGTGTAACCTTTCTTCTAGGAAAACAAAAGAATTGACCTGAGTTAAGACCCTTAAAAATGTTCCTACCTTTTGAATTTGTAGTAACTCTTCTAAAAGTCAATCTAAAAGTAATAATCTTGAAATGTATAAAACATCACGAAGTACCGAAAAAGGCATCCAAGGATTACTAGTTTGAACAAGTAGACATAGTCTAATGCCGAGGTTTTATTACAGAGACTATCCGGCTAGTTTAAGCACAAAGGGATTTATGTAAATGGATTTGAGAGTTCCTGGATGGTGACAGAACATGCAGAGCTGCCGGAGGTCACTGGGACCAGGGTCTGAAGCCATCTGCCACAGTGGGAGGCTTCCCCTTCAGCTGCTACGTCCATACACATGGGGCTTCAGTCAGAATCTGGCTTTAAAAGCGGACCTACCCGCACCCCTGCGTTTACTGCAGCACTATTTATAATAGCTAAGATATGCAGACAACCTAAATGCCACCAAACAGATGAATGAATCAAGAAGATGTGGTACATATACACTATGGGGTACTACTCAGCAGTCAAAAAAAGATAAACCCATGCCATTTGCAGCAGCATGGATGGAGCTGGAAGGGATTATGCTAAGCAAAATAAGTCAGAAAGAAAAAGAAAAATATATATGGTTGCACTTATGGGGCAATATAGGGCAATCGATCAAAGGATCAGGAAAAAGACAGAACTTGCAGGCAAACCATAGATCTTAGACATGCAGAGGGAGGAGGGGCAGGGAGGGGGATCAAAGCAGGGAAGGGAAGAGCACAGGGGACTGTGGTGATGGTTCACCTGTGCTGTGGTAGTGGGAGAACTATGGGGACTAGGTCTGAGGGGGAAATCAAACAATGTGCAAAAATGAATGATATAAGAAAATAAAAAAATAATTTAAAAAAATGGACCTAGTCTCCCTCTTCTTCTAACACAGTTCAGAATTCAAGACCACATGCACACGAACCTGTTTTACAGCTGAGATCCTCGCTGTAAAGGCATCTGGGAGATGCAACTCTTGAGTCCCCAGTCTGTGTGGAGGAAGCACAGGAGGCTGGGATGGATAGTGTGTGATCCAATCCATCTATTTGCCACAACCAAAACCTCCCAAATTGAAGAAATACATTCTTTGGAATGATTACTTTGGAAATATATTTGATTTAGCATGATTTATAAAACAGATGAAAAAACATATAAAATATTTGGTCCTGGTTATGTGAACAATGTAATAGGGGATAAGATGCGTCCAGAGAATTATGCGAACACATTAAACGTTTACAAGAGGCTGTGGCAGACTTTTGTAAGCAAACTGCGTATTTATATATGCATCATTTAGTATATCTGTGTCTATAAAGGTCAGCATTCTTCTTTCCTTTTCCACAGTACTAGTAAATTAATTTTGTAATCCTCATTCCCCATCAACAGAAGCAAACCAGTGTTTGTTAAATAAATGCAGGAAGTAATAAAATGAATGAACAGAAAATAAGAATCTATTGCTACTTGTTACGCTGTTTTAGGGTTCCAAGAAATCTGAAAAAGGCTTGTTTATTTCCCTCTAAACTTGTTTTCATGGCCCATGAGTTGTGACTGCTGATGGAATAATATACTCAGTGCAGTGAAGACAATGAGGAGTTTAGATGTGTGTGAGTTTCTCTTAGGTAATGTATACATGTTACATGTTATATTTATGTTACATGTATTGTATTTTCTCTATATATTTAATGTTAAAGTATGTAGTTAGGGTTCCCCAGTCAACAGAACCAGTGCCATCTATGGAATTGGCAGTGGAGGCTGAGAAGTCCTCCCCTCTGCTCTCTGCAAGCTAGAGACCCCTGAAGGCTGGTGGGGTACTCCCAGCCTGTGTCTGAAGGACAGCGAGCCAGGGAAACCGGTGGTGTAGTTCCAGCCCAAACCCAAAGACCTGGTGGTGAAAACAAGAGGGGACTGGTGTCTCAGCTTAAGTAGTCACCCAGAGAGTGTGGTTCGTCCTGTCTCTGACTCTTTTTTCTCTTCAAGTCCTCAGAAGTTTGGGTAATACCCACACACATTGGCAAGAACTTTTTTGATGTGTTCAAGTCTACCAACTCCAATACAAATTTCATCTGGAAATACCCTCCCAGACACACCCAGAAAGAATAGTTAGCCAAATATAGACCACGCCATGACCCAGTTTAATTGATACTAACTTAACTGTCACAAGTTTGTAGAATATCATTAATATTAATGTAAATCTTATCAATCATAAATAAATGAGTATATTTATTAAGAAAAATAAAATCCAGGCTATGTTAATTAGGGATGTTTTCGAAATTAGCCGGCAGTGTTAACTCTTCTTTCACATAGACTGCTACTTTTATTGAGATTCTGTAGGCATTTTGAAAGGCTTTTACTATTTATCAACTGTGACACAGACCATGAGTTCTTCAGTGTCTTTTTTCCCCCTAACTTCCTTAACTATTAGAGAGTTTTTTATGGGAAAAATAAGTTTTCTAATGTAGATCAGTTTCCTAAAATACAATTACCCTACTACAAAACATTTCTTTCCTATGATTTCCCCTCGTTAGGCAGGTTTGCTTTCAAAAATCTGTCTGGACCCGTTCCCACTTAACATCTGACCTAGCACAAGACTTCCTCAGAGATTCTGAGGAATTATTCAGTGGCCCCACCTCATTACAAGAAACCCCTCCAGGGTAATGCTAGAAAGTGTAGATAAACATGTTAAAATAAAATTAACCCCACAGCAAATATAACTTGATGAACCTTTTTTTTTTTCAGTTTCATTCTTCATATATATTTGGTCTCCTACCCCAATACATTGTGTTTATTGAATATTTATTAAGCAGATTCCAATATATATGCTACTCTGTTTTACTTTCGTTTCCATTTTTGAACAGTGTGGTGTTCTCTGTATTTGAAAGAGAGAGGATAAACTACTGCTGAGTGCATGTAACATTCAAAACTTGTTACTTAAAATACTTTTTTCACATAGGCAGACAGTGACTGAGGAGGGATAGAAATGGAAAAAATTGCTACTTACACTGCATCTAATATAGGTGTAAGTAGAGAAAACAGTTTACTTTAAAAGCTGATGTAATCCACTAACATTTGAATCACAACATGAAATGAAAATAGATGTTCTGTTTTCGACAACTGTAATATAATTAACTCTTAGGCGCTGTTTTTACCTAGCTGCACAATCAACTGTTTCACAGCCTCCTGAGGTTTGTTTGGGGCTGTTTGCAGTTCATGATTTGAAAGAACTGGAGGTGAGATGAAATGAGTGTATAATTAGCCCTTGAAGTTGGAAAGTAAAACGCAAGACACACCTTCTCACCTCCTCTTCTTTGTTATATTCTCCTCTTTGCCACTTCACTCTCATTCTTTGTTCAGTATGGCAGATAAATAAAGGGATCTGTGATAGGGAGTGAAGAGATGACTTTCACTTCTTTTCTTTTTTTGTGTCTCAAACTGTATCTAATACAAACTTTTGATGGCCTGATTTTCTCTTTTCATTTATTTTTGGCAATATTTTTTATTCACCTCCTTTTCCTTGTGATACTCTTTGTTTCCTGCTCTTTTTCATTTTCTCCTTTCCTCCCCCTCACCCCTCCTTAGGGCAGCATAGTGTAAATGAGTAGGATGTGTGTGTGTGTGTGTGTATGTGAAAGGACCATGCACTTCTCCAAGATGTGCAGTCTTGCTAGAGTCCATGGTGGGAGGTCAGTTTAAAAGGACTGCAGACCCCAGGAATGGGCGTGATGACATCACTGGTTCTCCAAAGCCTGCATCAGAAAATTTGGGATCCCAGTATTTCCACAAACACTAAAAGTACCTATAAAGAAGAAGGTTGGAAAAGACAGCCTTGCCTTGGGTTATTGGAACAAAGAGACGGGGCACAAATCTGAATGGTGGTGACCTGCTTTGGTGCCGGTTAGAACCAGATGTATTAGCCAGGCTTCACAGGTCTTTGAGGACCCAAAGGAAGGGTAGAGAAGGGGACTCCTGAGAGCAGAAAGCCAAGGTCTGAAGAGGTTTTGAACTTTTAAGTGGATGGAATATTTACCCCAAAGACTTGTATTTCAAAAAACAATGAATTATTTTTCATTGACAAACTTAAGATTTTCTCCAGCCTTTAGTAAGAATAAGAACAAGATAAAGGCAAGTGTAAGAGGAAAACCTCAAATACATACAAAACTCATGTACATACAACTCACATGTAAATTCACATGTGAGTTGTATGTATTAGGGGTGTGTATGTGTGTGTGTGTGTGTGTGTGTGTGTGTGTGTGTGTAAGGGGGGAGAAATGGAAATCAGTCTTTTACTAGACTTTCTGTCAACATATATTTATTGAACATTTACAATGCACCAAATATGCTTCTTTGTGCTTATTTTTATTTCCCAATTTCTCTATAGTTATATAATTACTCTGTTTTGTGTTTGTACAGAGGAAAAATATAATTAAATGTTATTTAAAAGTAATCTCTCCAATTCGTCATTTAATTTGACATTTGAACAATGCATGTCCCCACCACGTGAGTGGGAACCAGGACTTGTGTTAACTCCTCTGTTCCAGTGTGTACTTTTGAAATTGTCAATTCCAAGATTTTCAGGAATTATTTTATAGAACTTCTATAGAGCTTAATTCCTATGCAAACCTTTTCACTCACAATTCGAGATCTACTGTGTTGTGATTATAGCCTTCTGTTTTGTTCTTCAGAAGTAGACAGATTTGTTGCATAGTATGCGATCTTAGAATTCAAATGATCAGATCCAAACTGGATTTGAAAGGCTCATGTGAAAGGCAAGTCTGGTCGTGAATCTGGTTTTGATATTTGTCTCATGGGACAGGTATTGGATACCCTGTCGCGTCTTGTGGCAGCAAAAGCCACCTTTGCAAAGTACAGGTGGCAAATGCATGTGAGATCATTCCATCTACTTTCCCACAACTATCAAGCACACTCTGTAGTGGCTTCTGGTAGCGGTAGATGATTAGATGGTTTCATTTTTAGAAAAGCACATCAAGGAGTCTTCTCAAATTGGTTACACTGTTGGTTTGTAATAGCCAGCATTCAACCTGCCAGATCTCCCAACCAAAGGCAGGGTGGATGGAATATTGTAAGTCCCAGTTTGTTTTGTGATTTAGATCGAGTCAGTGGGTAGCACTCTAGTGTCAAGTGCCCTTGCCCTCAGCTCAGTTTTGGCTTGTTAGTGCAACTGACCACACAGCCCCAGGTTCTAAGGGGAGAAGAAAATCAATTGGCCTTTCCTACATTTTCAACTTGAGTTGAATTTTTGTCAAAAAAGAGAAATTAAAGTTACTTTCTAACTTTTAAATTGAGAAAAAATCAGAGACTCTAACTGTAGAAATGTAATAATAGTAAAACATTGTGCAATTTTGATTTATAACAAAGATTTTATTGGCAGAAAATTTTAATTAAATAATAATTGACTAATGGAATATACCATTAATTAAATAAATGTGGTATCTAGAATTAATGTGGAGTGTAATAACATTGTTCATGCAGATGCAAAGAGTTCTATTATTGCTCTCAGTTATATATTGGAGGGCATAGATAAGTTCTTTGTAATAAAATAAAGATGATTGATTTTATAATAATTTGGAGCGAGCCTATTCTCTTATAAAACTGCTGATATTTACCTTTTTTTTCCTTTTTGACTACAGAAAAGGGAGATTTGTTGTTATTTTCTTTCTGCTCTAATTATCTAACAAGCTACACAAAATTCACTTTTTCACTGATCTCTGCCCTTACGCTTTCCTTGTTATATTTAAGTGTTCATGGACAATATCAATCTTTTTCACAAAGTATTGAAAATTGACAAATGAACATACGGTTGCACCTCAGTATTCAAATAATGACTGTGTAAACACGTGCCAGTTGTATTCTGCCTAGGAATTAGCTTTTCTGTTAGTTTAGAACATGCTTCCTTGGAGATAATGTTTATTTCTTTAGTATTCTTTCAGAATTGATTTCTCATCACTTGTTCTTATAGAAGAAAGATGATGATGCTGGTGGGGGGGGTGGCATGGGGATGATGGTGATGGTGTTCTTATCTCCATATTCTTCAGGTGAGAAAATTGAGACATAAAGACATGAAAGAACTTGCTTAAGGTTGCAGTTGGAAGTAGAGGCTGAAGTTCAGTCTTCTCAAAGTACCTTCTCTATAACTGGAAGCCACACTTGAGACCATCATTTCTATTAGAAATTTGTAAGATAAAAATATGGCAAAGTCTGGGGTCCTCTCTGGTGGCCTAGAGATTAAATCTCAAGGCTATCATTGCTACAGCCTGAGTTCGATCCCCAGCCAGGGAGCTACCCACGTATGGCACAGCAGACCTCTTGTGTCTTGCCTGCTGTTCCCCATAGCACTGTATTTTGGTAAATCTGCCTATTCTGCACCCCATGCTGTCTCTGGTGAATCCTCTCACACCCCTCACCCCCCAGCACACACCTCTGGCCTATATTGCAGTTCTGTGCAAAATGAAAAAAATATGTTTTTATGTACATATATGTGTGTGTGTGTGTGTGTGTGTGTGTGTGTATGGCAAAGTCAGTGGGCTTCTGAAATGCACTCTGCTTTTTAAAACACATAATTTTTGCTTTATACCAACATTTTTGCCCTTTTTACTCAAATGGTGATATTCCATAGATTAAAATATACCTCACTTAAGTTTATTCCTCAAAATAAATGAGTATCTCTTTAAAAGTTTCATATGGTTTCAATTCCAATGTATATTTAGAAAAATAAGTATGATTGCTATTCTGACAACTGCAAAAGGGAGAAACCATAAGAAAAGTCAGAAAAACAACAAGCACAATTTCATTTATCCTGGAAAAATTGAGACTTTTTAAAATGATTCCTGAGATTGGAAATGATTATATGATTCCTGGAAGTTTGATGTTAGTCAGAAATTAACATATTTTGTTTACAAGAAAATGAACTCGTGTCTAATGAGAGATTTGTATTTAAGAGTGCTATTCAGATCCTAATTATGCATTTTCTGGTTTAAGTCGGGATAGTTTGCATAAAAACCAGTGAAAGAAAATGTTGCTTGACAAATGTGAAAGCAATCAGAAGTATGTCTTATATATTTTCTTAGTATTCCTGGGAAAAAAAGCCACTTTGTGGTTTTTTTCCCATCGCATATTTTAGAGTGCATTAATGCGTTTTGTGACAAAGATGCAAAGATGCTCAGAGATTCATTTGTTCCTTTATTCATTTGTTCATCCAGTAGGCTGCCTGTGTTTTGTCAAGCATGGCACCAGGCTAAAGGAGCACAGAAGTCAAGGATGTTACCCTTTTTATGAAGGAATTCAGTTAAGGAGCAACAAATATTAAATAGACAGTCACTTTATAAGGTGATAAGTACCTTGATAAAAATAACATTCTAAAAGAGCATCAAGTTAGAGACCTAATCCAGAGTTGGGATCATGGAAAGCTTTCTGTAGCAGAGGCCATGAGTTGAGTACTAAAAAATGAAAAAAAATTCTCAGGGCAAAGGAGGTGCTGGCTTGAGACAGAAGGAGCAGCGTGTGCAAGGACTCTGAGGCTGACTGGGCATGACACATTCGAGGAGCTCCGAGTAACTGGGCAAGGCAAAAGTAGCGAGTAGACAGGAATGATATGGATGGTTTCAGACATCCAGATTGCTTGAACTTTGTTTGGAGCAAGGGAGAAACCTCTCCCTTATGGAGAGTGACATGATCAACTTGTGTCTCGGAACAGTTACTTGGGGACCATGAGAAGATCTATGCCATCTCTTTGGAGCCAGTTGCTATGGAACAGAGTGGGGCTGATGGGGATCTGAAATAGAACTTTCCAGCAATCAGAAAGACAAACTCATGCCATTTGTAGCAACATGGATGAGCTGAGGGGATTATGCTTAGTGAAATAAGTCAGAAGGAAAAAGAAAACTATAGGATGATTTCAGTTACAGGAGGACTATAGGGGACCCAAACAAGGGATCCAGAAAAAATAAATAACAAAATTAAGAGGCAACTACAAATCAGAGACATTCTGCAGGGGAGGGGGAGGGAGAGGGATCAAAACAGGGAAAGGAAGAGCACAAGGGACTGTGGTGATGGTTCACGGGTGCATGGCGGTGGGAGAAGTACGGGGACTACACCTGAGAGGAGAAAGCATGCATTGTACAAAAAGGAACAGTGATGTAAAATATATATGTAAATAAATTTAAAAGAAAAAAAGATTGTGCATGAAGGGTCTTCATTAGTTAGGGTGGACTCATTTCTGTAACAGACTACCCCAGATCTTTATGGCTTAATACAATAGAGTCTCACATACAGTTTGAGGTGCATGGGGAAAGGGAAGGTTCAGATCCACAGTGTCATTTATGGACCCAAACCTTTCCATGTGGTGGTTCCACCATCCCCCTAGAGACATAGCGTCCTGGCTGGGACCTTCTTTTTTCTGTGTTAGCTCTGTCTGCAACACAGAATTTTAAACATGGGTTTGTTAAGCACATGCCAATATTCCAGTTTTTTTTTTCTTGTGCAACAGCTGTTTTGTGTGGCTGCACCTATAAGTACTACGTAGAAAAAGATGGATAAGTAGATTCAAGAGATGTTATGATAGGGGAACTTAGTAACCAACTGGATATAGAAGTTGTGGGCAAAAGAAGAATGTATGTTTACGGGCCGTTGAGTGGGCGGTTGTACCATTTGTTCTGATAAGGAATGTGGTTGTTGCCATACATTTTGGAGGGGAGGTACTGAGGGTGAGATGCTTCCCACACTTTTCCACAAGACTTGCTCCCTTGTTTCTTCAGACCACTGCTGAAATGCCACTCTAAATAACACCTCATCCTCTGTGATGTTATTACTCTATTTTCTTTGTGATCACTTCTCCCATTTGTTCATTTTTTACTTTTTGGTTATCTCTTCATTCAGATGAAGGCCTGATGAGGGCAGTGACTTCATCTATGTTGTTTGTTGCTATAACCCATAGTGCAAAACACAGTGCCTGGCACTTAGAGGTGCTTCATAAATAATTGGTGAGTGTGCGAATGAACTCAAATGGAAATGGCCAGTGCTCTGTTGGTTAGAATAATAAATGCTAGTAGTGTTTTCTGAGCGCTTTCTCTGGGACAGATACCCTTCAGAATACTTTGCAAGTATTAATTCATGTCATAAAGCAACCCCATGAGATAAAGCTAGTCTCCCTGTTTTATAGATGAGTACAATTCAGCTTAAGAAACTTGACCAGGGGCCTCCCTGGTGGCGCAACGGGTTAAGTGCAGCGCTATGAAGCCATCCAGAGCCACTGCA
This sequence comes from Scalopus aquaticus, assembly GCA_004024925.1. NCBI lineage: Eukaryota > Metazoa > Chordata > Mammalia > Eulipotyphla > Talpidae > Scalopus > Scalopus aquaticus. Next base: position 17,686 of record PVIJ01000498.1, read on the forward strand.
GCACAAATTCAATACCGGCCAGCGAGATTCCCACATGGCGCAGCAGACCCCTCCTGCCTTGCCCACTGCTCCCCTTCAGTCACTCTGCCTGTTTTGCTCCCCACTCTGTCTCTGGTGAACCATCTCACCACCTCACACCTCTGGCCTACACCCCCGCTTGTATGCATAAATAAATAAATCTTTAAAAAAAAAAAAAAAGAAACTTGACCAAACTCATGTTAGTAAGTCTTACAGATGAGAGTCAAGTCTGGGTATTAGGGCTCAGAGTTTACACTCTTGACCATTAGGACAGTTCTGCCTGTAATTTTGGAATGCTAGAGGGCTGCACTGGAGACAGCAGTTAGGATGTCATCAGTATGAACTTAGAGGCAAGTACAGACAGCCTGCACTTTGAGATTCTCTCAAGTTGACTTAGAACTGCTAGCCTATATCTACCAGAGAGTTCGATGCCCTCCAATATTTTGTGAATTTTTATCATGTTTACATCGTCACTGTTTATTTCAATTACCCATCTCCTTTAATTACCTCCCGTTTACTTCAGCCTCCTCATCTGCCTTTCTTTGTCTGTGCCCTGTCTCTGCTCCACATCAGTGCAGATGCTGATTAAGACTCCCTTCCCTTGGTTTCCAGAATACTATTCCCAAAGCATGACCTGTATGGGGCAAGTTTTACAGTAGGTTTAAGGGGAGCGAGGGAGGCACTGAAAAGCTATTAAGCAAAGGACATAAAAATTGAACATCAGACATCTTTTCTTAAAGTATTCCCACTGTCCAGTCACTGAGAATGTCCCACTTGTTAGAATTCACCTAGTCTCCAGCCCCCAGGAAGTTTTTGCTCCTCATTATTTTCTCTTTCTCCTTTCATCTCCACCCTTTAGCTGTCCCTTCCTCCAAATTCCTACTAACTCTGTTCAGTAAAGTTTATCACTTATTTTCCCTTTTTGCTTTCAGGCCATATTCTTAGGGTTTTTGCCTGACACGCAAAGCACCCTTTCATCTAAACAAAGAGAATCCTCTTTCCACAGGAAACTCTTAATGTCTGATATAAAAACAGTATTTTCTGTCCACTTCCTCTTTAGGTCCTAATATTAGTATGCAGACTGAGGGGCACCTTGGAACCCCAAACTTGCATGCTCTAAAGGGGTTCTGCCATCCACCACATACCGACAAAACAGATTATTAATGTGAAAGAACTTAAACAGGACAGTGTGCATAGAGTGAGAAGAAAAGAAAGGATAATAATTTTGCAATGAAACACCCAAAGTCACCCATCCCATCGTGGGTAAGTGCCCAGCCAAACAGGGTTGATTCAAAGTGGGGCCACTGAGGCCTGAAAGTCTGAAGTCTCAGGCACCTTCTGGGGGGATCCATCAGAAAGGGACAGAAGGGACAGGCAAGCGTGGAAGGAAAAGAGCAAAATCAAAATAGAAGTCAAGATAAAAGTTCCATCGTCAGCTTCCCCACGTGTCTCTCGCCCACATCTCTCCAAGCATCTCTACAGGTCTCAACTCCACACATCTCCTTCCATGTTCCCGAGTCACTGGTGAAGTCCAAGGCTGAGAAACAAGCGCTCCCTCCTTCCCATGCCTCTGCCCCATGTTTCTCTCTGAGTTTTCTCTAGCTTCCTCTTGCAACCCAACTCTGCCCTTCATTAAGTGGGAGAGGGAACAGCCCATGTCCCTTTTTATGCAGATTCCTCTCTGTCACACTGCCTTAGAGTAATGAAAGAGAAGAAAACTTCCCAGAGAGTATGGATGACTTAATGTAAGAAGAAATCAGCTGTGGATAGATGGAAGAAGATTGGGAAGTAGCTATAGAAAACTTTGAGGAAACTTGTGCTTGTTGTTCGTTTTCAGTTGGGGAGATTCTCCCATGTGGCTAAGAAAAGGACAATGAAAAGGAATGTCTGAAGATAAAGGCAATACAGAGGATAGCGTGGCCCAGGACTATGAGATGTGAGAAGGGGTGGAAGCCAGGTAGAGGTGAAGGAATTCATACAGGCTGGAGCAATACAGTTTCCCCTCAGGGAAAAGCTACACAGTATTATTCAGAGTGCTGAGTCAGAGTCACACTGGAGGAGCTGAAATCCAGAATCTGCTACATTCCTGCTAGGAGACATCATTAAAATACTTAACTGCCTGGTCCTCGAAGGCAGAAAAGGGATAATGCCCTCTTCATAGAATCTCTACAAGTCTGAAATAAGATAGCATGTATTAAGCAAGAATCTTATAATAGAATTTGTTGGTATTTCTATAATTTAATTATATGCCTTCTGATTCTTATCTCAGGCTCCAGCTAGTGCCATAAATAAACAGGGAACCATATCTGCTGCATTTTCACAGCATTTGGCATATTGAATGAGTTTTGAGGCTTGACCTCAACTTGCTGCCAACAGGCCAAATCTGGCTTGCATAATCGTACGGCTTGACTGTTACTTTTTTGTCTTTTTAATTTGAAATCCTTTAAATGGGACATGTACAGTCCATTTCCAAATCTGCTCCCTTTTGTTTGAATAACTGGCCCCTTCACATATCGACCCACATACACAGTTGAGTTTCCAACCCAAGATCTAGAGCGATTTCTGCGGCAGTAGCTCCTGCCACTGGTAATTTGGTGTTGCTGTATCTCCAAGTAGTAGCATTTTCTGTCTTTATTTCACTTGATCTTTCCTCAGTGCTTACCACTATTGAAAACTTCCCAAACTCTACTCCTGTAGTTACTGAACACTCTTCTGATTTCTTCCCACCTCTATCCATCTGCCGTTTGCTACAACTCTGCCTCCTTCGCCCACTGTTGAAATGCTGTAATTATCTCTGTATTATGTTGGCCCTCTGCTCTTCTGGGTGATCTCATGTGTATGGTTTTTTGTGTCCAAAGTTGGCTGATGGTCTACCCCTCAGGACCACCTTCTCTTGTTGTTACATATCATGATGAAAGGAGCCACAGAAGTCCAAGCCACACAATCCACAACCTGAAACCAGCCTCACAACTTAGGAGACCATATATTTAACAACTGGTCCAGGAGATACACTAAATCAGAGTGGTCCCTCCCTTGTATATCTCCCTCTTGCTTCCCAGTGGAAGGTCAGCCTTGCTCCTCATATTCACCAAAGTCAGTTTCTCCTTTCTCCCCGACTTCCCCTATATTAGACCCTCATCATTTCCCCCATGGATAATGCTTGCTAATTAGTCTCTAGTTTTCCTTGTCAGTAAGATCTCAACCTTGGGCCTCCCTGGTGGCGCAGCTGTTGAGCCCTACGCTGTGGAGCTGTCGGCAGCACACGACGTGAGTTCGACGCCTGGCCAGGGAGAATCCCACATGGTGCGGCAGACCTCTCCTGCCTCGCCCGCTGCTCCCCTCAGCAGTGTATTTCTGATCTGCCTGTTCTGCTCCCTGCTCTGTCTCTGGTGAACCCTCTCGCCACCCCACTCCTCTGGCCTGTACCCCAGCTCGTATGTATAAATAAATAAATCTTAAAAAAAAAAAAGATCTCAGTGGGTCATTCTTTTATTCTGTCTTGTACACCAAGTCAGCCTCATCATCAGCTACTCCTAAGGCACATGAAATTGTTTGCGTTTACTCTCTCACCTCCAAGCCTTTGCCCATGACGCTCTATCTCAGACAAGCATGCTCTTTCTTCTCAATTCTGTTTGGAACTCCCACTTTGCAAATATTTTAAAAGTTTGCATTCCTAGGGCATATTTTAATGTGTACTATGTATGAACAAAATAGCTGGGTATGAAGCATTGTTGCAACCTGGTGAAAATGTTTTCTTCTGGAAGACACACCCACAGGATGACAAGGTATAATGGAGACAAGTATTGTAAATGAACAAAAAATTAACATTCATGGCAGAGGGAAAGGAAGCAACAGCTGGGTAAACAAACAGCTGTGCAAAGAGATAGGAAAATGATAATGAGCGACTGTGAGCATGGCAAATGGTCCAGAGTACTAGAAAAATACATAAATAATATAAGGAAATGAGTTAACCTACTGGAAAATTGCTGAAACATTTGTACAGAAAGTAAATAATAAAGAATGCATTCAAATAAAAACTATTATGGGGAAAAAAATCAACGAATACTCTGTGTAAAGGAAATGACCTTTTAAGACACAATTTGTTTGAGTTAAATTAGCTTCGATATTTGTGACCTTTTTGGTAAATGTTTTTTTACTGCACAAACATTATACTGATGTTAAAAACTTAAAAAGAATACAATTATACCATAATCCTAATTTATTGTTGTATTCAAAAGAGTAAACTTGAAACTCACAGTTGTTACAATTTGTGTGTGTGACTACCAAAGCACTTGGAAATTTTAACAACACAAGTGACACATAAATATATTCACCTTCTAAAGAATGAAAACGTTCCAAATGAGGCTGAAGTTTCTTTCTACCTCCACTGCTTCCCCCAGATGCAACTATTGTTTTTCAACTTAATATGTATCCTCCGACATTTTCCCATTCATTACAAACATCTCTATGTACATCCTTAATATATTTATTACTATTGTTTTATAACTGGTTTTGATATTTGGTAAGTTAAATCCTTTACCTTGTTACTCATTCATCTAAAACTGCCTTGAGTATGTATCCTGATTTACTTTCCATGTGTATTTGAGTCATCTTATCAAATTTTATTTTAAAATAATGTGAGAATTTTGATTGTGATTACATCAAGCCTATAGATTAATCTGGGGAGAAGCTTTTCAGTATTCGTTATTAATGTTATTTATTTTTAAATTTATTTCAAGGTTTTGGGGAGCTTTGCTGCTCTTACAAGTGAATCTTCACTATACTTTTCTAATAATGTGATTGCTGTTATATGAGGACGTTTCAGATTCTTTTTAAGATATTACTTTTAGAGCAATTTTGGGTTCACAGCAAAATGGAAAGTACAGAGTTTTCCCATATATCCCCTACCCCCAAACATGCATTGCCACCCCTATTATCAGCATCCCCACCAGAGTGGTCTAGTTATTATAATTAATGAGCTTACATTGGCACATCGTTATCACTCAAAGTCCATAGTTTACCTAACGGACACTCTTAGTGTTGTATTTTCTGTGGGTTGGACAAATGTATAATGACAGATATCTATCATTAGGGCATTGTACAGAGTTCTTTCACTGCCCTCAAAATCCTATGTTCCACCTTTTTAACCATCTCCTAACCCCTGGCAACTTCTGTGTAAAGTTTCTTGACGATTATATATTTTTTGGTGGTGGTGTTCATTTGATTTCTCTTTCTATGATTAAGAAATATTTGATTTCTGGGTTTGTTTTTTTTTTTTACCAAAATAGCATGTGCACATAGCTTTTAAAATATAAAGCCACAATCTCCTGACTAATGCTTTCCTAAGTAATGTTCCAGAACTTTCAGTTTCCCTAGCAGATTTTTCTTACTGTGCTTCAAAAGCAGCATGCTTAATTACAATGTAAAAATTTATCTCTTGATTTCTTATGGAAAAATGAAAATGAATCTCTCCTAAAGGGCTTTACTAGCACTCCCTCTCCCTCCAGGTACACCTACGCATTCCTGACCGCTCAATTCAGATAAATCACAATCAAACAGTAATCACCATCTGCATTAGTACGGTTCACATCTGAGACAAAAGGGCTGTTACAAGTAATTAATATTCTGTTCAATTTTTCATTATTTCCTCAGAACAAATAATGAGTTTTCCTTGCAACCGTCATTAATTCATCTCTAGGCCCTTGTTAGAGCTGCAAGTCTCATTACCGCCAGAGTGTGAGTCCATCAGGAGCACATTTTTTTTTCTTTTTTTTTATTGTTATTTATGTCTTTTACATTTTGCATTCCCCTTGGGTAGCCCACCACCAATTCACCCGTGATCCATCTCCATGGTCCCTTGTGTTCTTTTCAATTCCATTTTGTGCCCTTTCCCTTCCCTCCCTCCGGCTCCCTCCTCCCCCCTCCCCCCCCACTGATTGTCTCTCTCCCACCCGGCCTCCCTATAGTCCTGTTATAAGTGAGGAGCACATTTTTGATGCTGTGGAGACGTTCAGGATCAGTCTTTTTCTCTCACTAGTGTGTGATCGGTAACTTGTATCGGCTGTGTGGCTGTTTTCATGGAAATTTCCTTTATCAGAATCTGTTTGTTGCTGTATTTTTTGTGTGTCAATAGCTCTTTTTTATTACCTAAATGTTCCTTTCATTTTTATAGCACTCTAGTCTTACTTCGCGGGTGCAATAGCTGTTAAGATTTTTAAACTAGTGAGGGCATTTTCAGAGTTTTCTTCTGCCTCTAGAATGACTTGGTTTCTTCTGATTTGTAGTTATTCTGTTTTGTTCTTGATAAATGATTTGGAGCTCTTAACAGCTCTGTCTTCTCATCTTGCCCTCTGTTCTTGTTGGAGGCTGGAAGCTCTGTGCAGAGACTGGAGCTGTTGCCATGAGGACTTACTCTTAATTGGGAAAGTGGCAAGGTGGCTTTCTCTGGAGTGACTCCAAAATGTCATTGTCATTGTCATTTTAGGTACTTTTGGGCCAGCCACTCGCAGCATTCTGTTTGGGAACTAGAAGCCTGAATGCCAATAATGTATGGTTGGAAAAACTTCCAGAGCTTGGCCAGCAACCTGGACACATAGCCTCAGTTCCTGCGAGAGACTGACACCCCCTCCTGCCCACACCAGTGATAATTAACCAGTGCAGGATTTGAGAGTTCATCCAGCTGACCTGTCCCTGCTGCCTATAATCTGAACAATAACCTTGTTAATTGTTCTAAGAAACCCACCTCCTCCAGCAGCTCCTGCCTTTGGGCACAAGGCACTGCCACCTCTTAGAGCAATGCTCACTTGGCAAGTTACTTTATACTCTGGTTTCCTTCTGTAAGTTTTCTGTCTTGCAGAGAAAGCCCAGATTTGAGTAACTACTGAGGGTTTGCCTTCGCCTTCTTTTTTCAGTGTGGATGTCAATTTTTTTAAAAGATGTATTTATTTATGCATACAAGAGCCAGGATTCAGGCCATAGGTACGGGAGGGCAAGAGGATCCACCAGAGACAGAGTGGGGGGAAGAACAGGTGGGCTGACTGAAACACACTGCTGAGGGGAGTAGCAGGTGAGACAGGAGAGGTCTGCTGTGCCATGTGGGCCAGCTTCCCTGGCTGGGGATTGAACTCATGCTGCAGTGGCTACCAACAGCCTCATAGTGCTGAGACTTAATCTGTTGCACCACCAGGGAGGCCCCTTAGAGACATCCTTTCTGTCCTTTTCAGAGATCTGCTGCCAGCGGGGAGAGCTGGACCCTGACCTCTCCTGATTCTGTTCAGTTTGCGTCTTTATTAGCAACCTGAAGCCAAACATTTTAACAATTTTGCTAATTGCAATTCCTTATAGAAAAATTGTGTTTTTGTCCATTTTCATGGCAACATGGTAATATATTTGGACTCTATAATTTTATCATTAGAGTATAATTTTATGAATGTAAAGCTATTTGTCATATTTGCTAAGAATATTTTTCAGTTAATCTCTTTATTTTAAACTGATTTTCATGGTAATGAAATTTCACAGTGGTATAATCAAATTTGTTACTATTTTCCTAAGCAGAAAGACATTTTGTAATTTTCTGATAAATCCCTTTAGTTTTTTGTTTACTTTAGTTTTTTTGTAATAATAGACTTTACTTACCTTACTTTTCTTGAAATGATGTTACAAATTTCTTAGCAAGTATAAATATATTTTCTGTCAAATTTCCAAATTTTAAATTCCTAATTTTGATACTGTTTAACTCACTTTTAAATTTTTCATCAAATTTATTTCTCTGCTCACACATTAAATTTATTTTCAAAATTGCTATATTTTATAATTTCTTCTCTGTTCTATTGATATATTTTTCTCTGTGCCCATACTCATTATTTATTAATCATTTATATTTTTCGTCATTGACTGATCTGATTTTTTTCTTCTTTTTCTATTATTATTAATAATTTTCCATTCACACACTATACAACTATTCTGAGTTAGCTTGTAATAATTAAAAGATGTAAAAGACTCTCCTCATCAAGATGTTCAGTCTTAGAGGGTATGATCAGTTCATATTAGACATTCAAAAAGAATGACTTGTGGGGAAAAAAAAGAATGACTTGGAAAACTGAAATGGAAAGAAAAGAATAAATTTTAAAGGGAAAAAACTGGTTAGGTTTGATTTATAGGAGAACTTCAAAACAAGAAATCTATATATGCAGAAGATGTGGACAGGTGCCCATCAGGGGTGACACTGCAACTTGGGGTGTGGGCCTGGAGAGAGGCTCAGTATGAGGCTGGAAAGCTGTGTTTCAGTACCAGTCTTTTACAATTCAGACTGCATTTGGTAATAATTCAGTGAAATTCGAAAACCATCCTATTAGAAGCTTGAGTAGGATAACATTAAACATATTGAATGTAGTGTATATTATTGAATTAAGTTCTTAAATAATGTCATTTGTTGAAGGACGGAGTAGGTAAAGGTAATAAATTATAATTATAAACTGGTTGTGCAACAATTTAATAACATGAAGACTGTAGTAAATCTAAAATGTTTGTTCCTTTACAAGGTTAGAAAAATTCAAGGAAGGAAGATTACCCTTTTCAAGAATAATGAGCTTTAAAACAAAGGCATGCAAAATCAGTTTTGCCCTGATTTTATTGGCGCTGTCTGTAATTCTCATTACTATATAGTCCACTGCAAAATAGACTAAGTTCCATCAGCCAGCAGAGCCCTGTGGAATATGAGACCTTCTACCCAGCCATAAGGAGGGAATTGGATGCAAGAAAGGGCCACTATAGAAATATGCACATGCTCTGGAGTGCCAATAAGTTGAGAACTGGAATGCAGCTCTGAGAACAGTATGAGCACAGGAAGAATTTTCTCTTCTTAAGTTCTAAACATGTTTAGAAGACAGAGGACCATCTTCTAGAGATGAAGATGGTGAATGTTTTAAAGAGAGGAGATCCACTCAGAACATGAGTTCTTTGAAAAGTGTGAAAAACCTTGCTCCAAGAGACAAAAGAGAAAAGGAAGCACTTCTTAGTGCTTAATTGAACAAGGGTAAATTAGAAGATATAAAGAAAAAAGATGTCCAGGGATCGATTCAGAGAATGAGGCAGCTCACTCTGATGGCTTTGAGCGCTAAAAAAATATATCCCATGGCCACCTGCACCAAAATCACCTGGGAGGACTGAGTAAAATATCAGCTCCCTGGACCACTCTCATCGGAACCCAGGAAGCTGTGGTACCAGGTTTTTCTAACTAAAATTAGAGAACCATGCTTGAAATGAAGTGCAAGGCTGCCTGCAGTATAACCTGCGTATATTGGGAAAGCATGCATGTTTAGGAAGGAGCAGAAGATGTGGGTGGGCCATGGAGAGAATAAAAAAATTGCTAAGCAGAATCTATTTTGAAGTTGAGGAACAGGCATTTGTTTGGAGAGGCTCATCTAGCTAAATGTTCTTCAATGGCTTCTTTTAGAATAAAGTGATTTTACCTAAAAACCCTGTTCTCATGTCTCAATTTATCAGGTCCAGGGAAATTTGCTAGAGCACAATGCTCAGTCGAGGACATGAAGAAAATAAGATCGCTCTTCTTCTATCTTGAGAAATACACCTTTCTTGGCAGGCAGAGTAGTAACACTGATAGCTACATAGAATCCTGTGGATTTGTGTATTCAGAATTTTAGTTTCACACATTGATGATAAGCCCTGCCAATGAGTCAGGCCAGACAGCCCTCTGCTGGAAGTGGCTCAATTCCATTCTTAGATGCTGCTGCCTTACCTAACAAAACCCGAGAGAGGTATTTCTTGCTTGAAAGAAAACAAACATTGCCAGGCTCTACTCTAGGCCATTGTCTTTCTCTTTTTTCACTTGAGCTCTATCAGCAACCTCTTAACTGGTCTCCAGGTCACCAGCCTCTTCCTTTCCAGATCACATTCTGCACTACCTGCTACCTTTTGTTGGCACAGGCTGGTAGCTAAACACATTATCGAGTACTTACAATTCATTTAGAAAATGTTTTTAGTACTGACTGCTGTGAAGCCTCCCTACCACCACAGAAACTAGTCCAAATTAGAGATTCTAAAGTTTTTCTCTACATACTTCATCTCCAACCACTGCCCCCACCATTCCTCCTCACGTTCTGGTAACACCGTGTCCTCAGCCTTGTTCAGTAGACTTTGCACCTTCGTCTGTGACCAAAGTGTCCCTTCTGGCTTGCTCTTCCCATTGTTTCCCTAAGGAGATATATTTAAATATTATCCTCTCTCAGTAGCTTTTTTAAGCCCTACTCTCTCTTCCAAGGCTTAATTATTTTATCATGATACTTTTTACACACAACTCCTGTTGAATTTAGAGCAGCATATTGTACTCTTTATACTTTTGTGTCCTCAAATGGACTTAAATTTCTTGAGACCAAAATTTGGGTCATTAAATTTTCAACTCCCCAGTGCCTGACACATAGGATGTATACCATCAGTATTAGTTGAGTACATTTGAACCAGAGAGCCTCTCTTTATGTGATATAAACTGAAAGAAGGAAATATAGGAGAGCTCTTGGAGCAGACCACGTCAGCATCTCCACATCATACTGTAACAGTAACACATCTGTAGTTGTAATGCACCATTGACTAATCTGAACACAGACTCAGAATTTTATTGGGAAGAAGTATCTTAGAAATGGTTCCTTTGATTTGCAGATGAGGAAATCAGTCCTTTACTTATGTCAGATCTTACAAGTAGCTTTTATCAAGATCCTGGCCAAACAGCCAACAGCCTTTCTGTATTCATGAGTATTAAACTTTTTTGCATTCTAGACAGACAAATTCTGAAAGCAAACACAATGTACCTTGTACTTTAGTTCAGAGAGGATACTATTAAGGTATCTTCACCTGAGTTTAAGATGTGTTGGGAGAAAGCCAGGCTACATAGTTGAGAAAGAATTAGTAAATTCAAAGAGGATTTTAAATTCAAGTGAAGTGTGTTCATGTTCTTTACTGAGATGATGTGAGTTATCAGTACCATCAGAAGAACAGTAGAGTAGATGTTGATGAATTTTTCTTTTTCAGCCTCAGTGAGCCTTTTTTTCTCTTTCATAGGTTCCAGAACCTGCTGTGGTCCAGAAAGACATTTGTGGACAACATGAAAATCTATAACCACAGTTACATCTACATGCCTGCCTTTTCTATGAAGACAGGAACGGAGCCCTCCCTCCGGGTTTATTACACACTGTCAGATGTTGGTGCCAATCAAACAGTGCTCTTTGCCAACCCCAACTTTCTGCGCAGCATTGGCAAGTTCTGGAAAAATAGGGGAATCCATGCTAAGCGCCTGTCCACAGGACTCTTCCTGGTGAGCGCGGCCATGGGTCTCTGTGAAGAAGTGTCCATCTATGGCTTCTGGCCCTTCTCTGTGAATATGCACGAGCAGCCCATCAGCCACCATTACTATGATAACGTCCTGCCTTTCTCTGGCTTCCATGCCATGCCAGAGGAATTTCTCCAACTCTGGTATCTTCATAAAATCGGTGCACTGAGAATGCAGCTAGATCCATGTGAGAACACCTCTCTCCAGCCCACTTCCTAGGGACAATAGAAAAAGAAAGAAGTAAGCCAGGGTATTTTTGTTAGGTTTTCTATGTGACTCCAAAAGGAAATGGTCAGGTTGTTTCATGAATTTGCATGGGCCACTTGGAAAAACACCCAACCAAACCCTGAGGGAAACTCTACTTTTAATATTGATTTGGAGAATAAATGAGAAATGAAACAGCCAAGGAAATATCTTACAACACGTTGTGAATTTGCAACTAGTAACGTGCTGGTAAAGCATATTTACATGGTTCTAAATGAATGGGTGCATCACAAGACTGAATTCTTAACTGCTGAAGCTGAGGAACTGATCAAAGTAGAATAAAGGAAATGCCAGGGCAAAAATGTTATTTATTATCAACACAAAACTGGATTACTTAAAAAATGCCTGACTTATTAAGACTGATATTAGAACTGTAGGTTTTTTAAAAATTATTATTTTTTCCCCCTATTTAGGGGCGGTGAGTGGGCCTTGGGGTAGGTTTTTAAAAATCCCTTACTGAGTAATAAGGATATAAAACATTGCAGCTGATTATTGTGATTTGTTGAACCAAGTCTTTGTTACCTATAGTTCACTCCATTTTTTAAATGTTAAATAAATACTGCTTCCTCCCCAAGTCTACTTAGACAATGTGACGCATTGTTGAATTTAGGCTGTGTCGAATCGTAGTCTGGATAACATGAGCCACTTTCCCTCCTCTTTAGAATTTAGGGCATACACTCAATTTTAGGCCTGTTTGTATTGCTGTTATTACTTTCATGTACAAGAACTACAAATGTGAGTGCATTATTTATTTGCAAGTTGGCTTAATTGTTTTCATAATTTAATGTTCCAAGATGAAGTGAAGCACAATGAGGTATAGTGTAGTCGCTAGAAAACAGGCTGGATGGCACATCACCTTTCTGTCTACCATGGCATATTCACTCCAAGAGAAAGCATTTCTATGCACACATGCAAACACACACACGCACAAGCTCTTTCCTGCAGCTAGGGAAGCTGAACCCACATTACCAAGTGTGATACAAACCAGTAAGCAGTGTTGGAGAGCTACAAGTATATTATATACTACACACTATGCCTTGGTAAGAGGACAAGGCAGCTTACACATTACTGCTCATAATGCTCACACCAGCATGGGGTGCAAGCCTTGCCCCCAGTTGCTTACCCAGAATGAGGAGAATTGTTTTCCTGCTTCTGACTCCCACCAGTACCTCATGAGTGGACCCTGCATGACGTGGTCAAACCAGGCATAGTCCATGCAAGTAAAGCGGTGTGAATTAGCAACTATTTACAGCAGGTAGGAGTACTTCGAAAAATTGTTTCATCTGCTTGGACACACTGTAAGGGAACTAATTCAGTAAAGGAAAAAAACCCTCAATGTCTTTGTGCTTTGGGATATCTTAATCTAAAGGGAGGCTCTAGAAAATCACTGTATTGCTTCTTTAAGTATCACTCAGATTTAGGTAAACTGTCCCCAAAAGTTCTGCCTGATTTTTAGTGGTACAAACTAAGTATACCATGTAGCTTAAAACAGGTGGCAGTTTTTGGTGGGTTAACTTAAAAGTTATCAGGATGAAACAGCCCTTAGAAGAAATTCTACTCTATTAGAATACATAATTTCTAAATAGGATTAAATACTGAGGTTACTAGAGACAGTAGCAGTTAAAATATGACTCACTGATATAACAGATTAAACTGATACTTAAGAATTTTGGAATTTGAGTTTTAATTCTGTGTACAACTGATTTGCTGTCTGGATCCTATATGGTGACAAAATTGTAATAAGAATGTACATGAGTTAAACCATGTTAAATATTCACTCTGTACAACACTGAATATATTTTCTCTTTTGAGTTCTCTTTATTATTTAATAATTAAAAAGGAATACACTTTAACCTATACCTCTAATCAAAATTATAGAAGGGCTGAGGCAGAACACATACAAATATTAATGAAATGTGTGTTTCAAATTGTTGAAAGGTAATCAATGAGCTCCATAAAGTTCCACTGAAAATGCTATTCTGAAAATGGTACGTTTTGTTAAGATTTCTGAGATAGATTTATACAGAGGTTTTGTGTGATGTTTAGTCTATAAGTTGGTGGCCTCTAAAACAATACAGAAATGGTCCAGACTGTTTAGATTACTGCTTCTCAACTAGTGTGATTCCCTTTTGTCATTTGATGATATTTGGCATTGTCTGGAGACAGTCTTGATTGACATTTTGATTTGAAGAGCACTCTTGGGATCCGATGCATAGAGACCAGAGAGCCTGCTAAACAGGCTCCAGTGCACAGGGCAGCCCCTATGACTCACTGATACAACACAGATTAAACTGATACTGAAAAAAATTTTAGAATTTGAGTTTTAATTCTGTGTACAACACAGTCTCAAATGTTAGTAGTGCCAAAGTTGAGAAACCCTGGACTGCCAATATGATATTTGTGATTGTTCACATCTGTCATCAATTAAGGATACGCATGTCCATGCCATTCACTTTTATGAGAATGTTTTCTTAAAGAAAATTACAATTTGATGTTTAGGGGCTGTTTTGATGTTTCTTTATAGCGACAACTCATAGGTGTTCCATACATAATTCCTTTTCTGTGTGATTGAAAGATAGCTATATCTAAAACCAACTGCATGTGTGTGTGACATAAAGTTACACATCTCCATCGTTATTGAAATATATGTGTTTCTAAGAGAGGGTCTCCCTAGAATTACCTTGATGAGGACTCTCAAATACACAATAGAGAAGTTGAATGCTAAACTCCCATTATTTTATTTTCTTGATCTGGAATTTGGGAATTCACAACTAAGCCTCAAAGCTTTGCCAATTTTCATCAATTACATTTTAATATTTTAAGATTCTACTCAGAATATATGAAGGTGACGGTAGACACTTTCAATAAAATATTTCACCACCCTAGTGCATCTGCCAGAGAGGCCTGCACCCTCTAACATGAGTCTTAACTTTTAAATTGCTTTTTACTAACAAAAACTAGTTTGCTCCAATGGGAGGGTGAAGAGAATGAAAATAAGTACCGGATGAACTTTTAATTTTCTTAGCTTCAGTCTGAGAATTGTATTAATGCTGAGGACCATCGATAAAGGTGACTTTTGTTGAATTTTAATATACCTCAGTAAAAATTAAGATGGGTGGATGGTTCAGGCATTCCATGAGAAAGTAATTTTTTATACAGGAGATCTTTATGTGGGAGAGGACACTACGTGCATTGGGTTTATATGGAGTATTTCACCACAAGCTTATACAACACTGTGTTGAAAAGTGTTCTCTGGATTTTGTTTCTGTATAGTGCATGTGTAGCTGTTTTAGCAAAGGAAAATAATCCAAAATGATCCAAATGACCCAAAATGGCACATAGCCGGATAATATCCCGTGTTTGACTTTGTAGTGGCTCAAACATACCCTTCTTTTGGCTCAAACTTTGTGTAAGTTAAATATAAATTGTACCTGAAGCAGTAGACAACTTGGCTTAAAAATCCCCATGGACAATTGCTGGAGAAATCTTAAGATTCTAAATTTGCCAGAAACATTCTTCACTTAGGCAAAAACTTTACAGAAGTGTTATAGACAATCCTAAATAGAAAACACATCAATAACATCTCTTGTCAGAAACTGGGGTGGTTTTATTGTAAGCAATCTCCTGGTCTGTTTGGAAAATCTGCATGTATGGTTGTAATTTCTATGTTTACAATTATTGCCTTTGTGAAGTTTTTCACTGACAAATCCTTGTGGGAGGGACCTAAGAAGGGAAAAAATGATAACAGTTAACTGAAAATTTTAGGAATTTACTGTTTTCCTGTATAAAAATGTCCCCACCACAGCAAGATGCTATCTGCTCTGTGGAGTTCCACAAATCAAGAGATTTATGAGTTTGGTGGGAACTCAAGGACAAGCACGTGGAGGAATAAGGTTGAAAATCAAATCTATGTTTTTTATTTCTTCATCTTCGCAGAGTAGAGGTCAACTCTCAGGTTCCATCTCTTGTGGGCATGCATCATGCACCAGGACAGACATGGGTGAACAGCAGCTATTTGCTGCTTGGGTCAAACCTCTGACAAGGTGAGCAGTGACTCACTAATGTAATTAGCAATTAGTCCATGGTGTGCCTGGGAGGGGATGAGGCAAAAATGGAAGGAGAGGACAGCCCAACCCCTGAGCTCAGCATATAAAGGTGAGCGGCATCGCTCCCCCTGACCCCATTTTTCCAGTCATGCCTACTTCTGTCCACCGCCAGAGATGCTGGCCTGACTTTGGGGCTGGACCTGGTAGCCATGTGGCTAGAGAGCTGGTATGTTATTTTGCTGAGAAGCTTTAATTTTTATACTGCGTCAGTTTTTTATATTCTTGTTTTTGGTATAAACTAGTGTGTGCTCTAAATTTAGGTGTCCCGTGACAGAGTTCTAGTCTCTCTGACCTAATTATGTCCTGGACAGTGACTATTAAAACTGGAGCTCCTCCCACCCCCCCAATTTCAGCTAGATTTTCGGAGTTCTGAGGCTAGGGAGATACTACATATTCTATACCTGCTTTGAAAGCTCTGGAGAGTAACCCAAAGGAAGTCTGAAGCCTAGAATCTGTAAAGTTCTAAATATGAGACCACATTAATTCGTTCTTAATTAAGCACTGTAATAATAATAATCCTATTTTATATATGGGAGGAGACATCTGTGAACCTACAATTTCTATAGCCCCTTTTCTTCCTATCCTAAGAAAATGGATACTGTTGGCTTTACTCTCAGCCTAGGATAGCTTGTCTTTTGAATTTTTCATATACATCCCAGAGGTGAGAGATTGAAACAAGTGCCTGAATGAAAAGCTCATTTGAACAGCACAATCTCAGCTTGTGCAATAAGGCGAGAAGATGTGCTTCTGTTTCTTGCTGATTTTCTTTCTTGTACTGGCCTTTCTCACTTCTTCTCTCTTCTAACAAATAAGGCATATATAACTTTTTGTTAGTTGACTTGTAATTACCTGTGAGCATTGTGTATAGCCAAGTCCACAACTCTGTTTCTTGAAGCACAAGGGAGGAATTATTTTTCATTTGTGGTGGTTCATTTACCTACCTCCCGTGTGTTCTGCTGATCGCTCTCCATTGTGCTCAGATTCTTTCTGATTTTGCTCTCCTGTTGAAGCTGTTGGATATCATCAATGATGCAAAGCTGGCTGATAGAATAATATCTAAATATATTGATCGGGCCTCTTTTTGCTGCTAGTTAATTGGCTTTTCTCCACATGCCATTTTAAAAAGTACATGCTTCACATATACTACCAATAAATATCTAAGATGTTTTTATCCAGAACAGGGAAAATCAGGAGTCAGGTGTGATTTTTTTCCTGCAAAATAGGAGAAATGAAAAATTGTAATTTTTTTTAAAAAAAGCTTTAACCAGGGGCCTCCCTGGTGGCGCAGCGGTTAAGCGCTGCACTCTGGAGCTGTCAGCAGCGGCGGCGCAGGTTCGACGCCCGGCCAGGGAGATACCCACATGGTGCGGCAGACCTCTCTTGCCTCGCCCGCTGCTCCCCTCAGCAGTGTATTTCCTTCGATATGCGTGTGCTGCTCCCCACTCTGTCTCTGGTGAACCCTCTCACCGCCCCACGCCTCTGGTCTGTACCCCAGTTTGTATGCATAAATAAATAAAATCTTTTAAAAAAATTTAAAAAAAAAAGCTTTAACCAAAAAGAAAAAAGATAAAAATCAGGATCTTCATTGTGAAGGACCATTGAGTGGGATCGTGAAGTCACTGAGCAGAGAGCACAGAGGATGTTGTCCTTGAGTATAGCCCCAAGAACAGATCGTTTTCAAAACACATGAAACAGATTGTCATGCCGTCATGGCTGGTGCAGGAGACCAGGAGGAAGCAGAACTCTGGCTGGTGCCGAGAAGGTGGGCCTGTGGCGCCCTCCCTCTGCTTGGACGCGGTGGTGCAGCAGCTCCCCCTGCCTGCCCCTCTCCTCAGTGTCTGACCCGGATCTGCAGACACTCCTTTTCATACGCCCCTTTCCTCTCCGCTTTGACCCATGCTTCCAAAATAAGATGACTGTTTTCCATCTCTTGTCATGACGTGGTAGCAATAGTAGAAAGTGTCACCTTGAACCTGACTCTTTGAAACAGGGTCACTGTCTGATCTGCATAGTGAGACTTAAAAAGCTTTTGTCCTCTGCCCTTACGACTTCAGTAAGAGGCATTTTTATTCATTATTACTTAAGCAGATACATTTCCCTTATATTCTAGCGCGCGGGTGTGCACGTACACACACACACACACACACACACACACACACACACACCTGCATTATTCATGCCCATTCAAAAGAGAAAGATGGCTGGCTTGATGGGGGATGGCAGAGGGTGCCTTAACTTTCCCCAGCTCAGCTCCCACTTCCTTGTATAGTTCCTTCATGTGCCCCTGTCCCTTTAGAAGTGAAACTGTTCCTGTTTCAAGTTGTCCTTTATCATTAGTGAGAACTCTGATAAATGTAGTGAATGTGACTATTTTATATAAATGCACAATAGTATATAGGCCTTGGAGACATATGATAATAGTTTGTAACTATCCCTTGTTGAAGTGGTAGAATTTTCTCCCAAGGAGCTCGTAAGAATAGTGACAGGAGAATGTGTGGATGAAGAATGTGCATTTCTGCAGCGAATTCTAGCATTCATGGAGGCGAGAAATGTGCTTCTGTTGCTCATTCGCTCTTAAGCACAAATCCCTTGGGCTTTCTTATTGTTATTCACAAGGTGGAGTGGTTGATGGCTGGGGTATATTAGCACCAAAGGCACTGGAGGGCGGGGGAGATAACAGGGTAGGATATCTGCATCAAAAAGCTTGCTTCATTCTTAAAAAGTCTGTATGACTAGAACTCTGTTAAGCATCCACCTTAGTTGGTCTGAAAGCTTTGGGAAAAAGTTTCTTTGATCCCTTTGGTGAGCACATTTTACATTATCTCACATGTGTGCAGGCTGTTTCTCAAGAGCAAATTTGCAGAGGCTGGAGGTAAGAGGAAAATAGAAAAATTCAAATATTCTTTTTCATACAATACAATATTGATTACAAGCCCATGGGGGTAGACATTCTGGAAAAGATTTTGGATTAGATATAAAATTGAAGTCACCTTTGAAGTGTACATGGGGTGACTTCTCTCCAGTAAAGTCAAATTCCGCTGGCAGAAGGTACGGGCAAGATTTCCATTTCAAGTTTCATATCATTGTAGCAGGTAAAAAAATAACTAATTGGTATTTTTGGTCATGTGACTTGACAAAACTGTCTGTTGGTACTTCTGAGTTGTTTCTTACCACAGAATCTAAACTCAATGTCGTGGAGGTTTGCTGTAAAAACATGTCTTTTTTCTTTGATGTGTTCATTGTAATTATGGCTGGAAGTGAGAAGGTTCATTATTTTTCAATTTCTCTACCTCCCTTAATTGGAGAAAATTTGGAAATGTACCCTGTGAATAAAATGATTTTTTAATAGCTTGTGGAGTCTTTATTTCCTCGAACTTGTGGGTAATTCTGTTACCTGTTCTATTCCTCCTATATTTTGTATCCAGATAAGCTACACTGGTTCTTTTTTTTCCCCCTTCCAAATGAAAACTCATGCTGCCTAATGAGATAATTATTTTAGAAATACAGGCTTGTAAAATATACTAATAGAATATAAGAACACTATTTGTGCCTTTTCTACTGTGACAGGCACTATATTGGATAAAATAGATAGAATGAAAAGTGAGCATTTATTTATTATGATTAATGTACATGAGCCTACTTTTTCCAGCAACAAAAATTTTCCTTTTTGTAATGAGTCACCATCAGTATATGTGTCCTAGAGATTAATAAATTCTTAATAAGATTCAAAACATTTTAGATTCCCTGTGTGCACATATGGGTGACTTAAAAAAGCCAAAGTATGCCTTCTTGTTTGAACTATTTAGATAATTGCTTCAAACTCCCATTTCCCATGGGCTCTTGTGTTCCACTTCGGCCAGAGAGGGACATCAGGAAGAATGACCTTGGCCATCCTTTTTCATACATTTCTTCTCAGAAATTGATCAAGGTGCTTTGTACAGACCTTCAGATTCATTCTCTGACTTAATTCTCACCTAACAGCTTTTTGGGCTATAGCTATTTTAAGAAGGGGCATTCTTTTATCTTTATGGTTTTAGCTGAATCATTTTGGGGGCAAAAAAAAAAAGGCAGTGCTCTAATATAAAAATGGGTTACTCTAACCTATTCAGGCCATTTGAGAAAACAGATTTAACTTATGTTCACCAGCTATCATTAAGTCAAAAAATGTAGGTCTGCACTTCTTTATATCAATTTAAACATCAAAAACAGATATTAAGAATCCAAAGGCAGTAATTATTCAAGAATTCATCTTAGAACTAAAAGGAGGATTAATTACAGAGTCACAAACTAGTTTTTGGCTTTAAAACTTATTTGAGAGATACATTCCTAGTCTTTTTTTTTTTTAAAGATTTATTTATTTATACATACAAGCTGGGGTACAGGCCAGAGGCGTGGGGCGGCGAGAGGGTTCACCAGAGACAGAGTGGGGAGCAGAACAGGCAGACCAGAAATACACTGCTGAGGGGAGCAGCGGGCGAGGCAGGAGAGGTCTGCCGCACCATGTGGGATTCTCCCTGGCTGGGTGTCGAACTTGCGTCGCGCGCTGCCTACAGCTCCACAGCGCAGCGCTCAACCGCTGCGCCACCAGGGAGGCCCACATTCCGAGTCTTGATGTCCAAATCTAGACAGGATGACTGAACTGACTCTTACAAAGTTCATTGTGAGTGATCAGGAGACCATGGTTAATGTTGAGGCCATAATATTAAGGTTAGCATTTATAACTCTTAAGACTTAATAACTACCTTTTGGGATTTTGCAAATATGGGAAGACAAGCCTTTAGTTATGTCTCTGTACAAGATAGAATAAAAGTCCCTTTTCCTTCATGTAAGTCGTGGTTTCCAGGCATGACTTAAGAAATCAGCCTCAATATTAGGGAACTTCATGATAAACAATGCAATGGAAAGTCAGGTTACAAGGCAATCAGAGTTTATTGTTCTCGAGATAGACTTTGCTCAAAAGATACCAATCTGTGTGTGTGAGGGACAGGGCCATAGGTTGGAGTATGCGTGTTCTTTTGCTGGGTGCACTGTGGTCAACTTCCCACAAGGTAGATCACTGATCTGGGAATATTTATCTACCAAGGGTTCAAAACTGGCCTTTGCTGTTACTGGCTGTGAGTGCTTGTGTTTTTTTCAGGTCCAATTTAATGAAACCTCTTTAAAACATAGTGGTTGTTGGTGATGGTTTAGAAGAGAGGTAGATATCGACCACTTAAATTAGTGTGGTACCTCAGGATTTTTCCAGTTTCCTGTGCTCAAATTGCCAATTATTTGACTGGCTTATTATTCTTGATATTGTAGTGTAATAATCAAGCTACCCACATTTCCAGAAAATACAAAACTATAGAGACTGAAAACAGATCCCTGGTTGTATGGGGCTATAGCTGAGAGCAGAGGTTGACTATAAATGAGAAACAGAAAAATTGTGGATATGATAAAATTGGGATCTGGTAATGCTTTCAACAACTATAAAATTTACTAAAATTTTTCAGTAGATAAATTGGCACATAAGCATAAAGTTGTTTAAAGTGTCTTAGTGACCCAGTGCTGTTTTTTTTTTTTAAAGATTTATTTATTTATACATACAAGCTGGGGTACAGGCCGGAGACGTGCGGCGGCGAGAGGGTTCACCAGAGACAGAGCGGGGAGCAGAACAGGCAGATCAGAAATACACTGCTGAGGGGGGCAGCGGGCGAGGCAGGAGAGGTCTGCCGCACCATGTGGGATTCTCCCTGGCTGGGCGTGGAACTCGCATCCATCGCGCGCTGCCTACAGCTCCACAGCGCAGCGCTCAACCGCTGCGCCACCAGGGAGGCCCCTACCCAGTGCTGTTTTTACTGAAATGGGATGTTCAGCTCCCAAACAGAATCCTGGACCCAGGCTCTTCTAGTTTTCAGTGAGCTGCTGCTTCAGCTTTAACATGGACATGAAATGCACCAAAAAACGAATTGCTGTGAGGCTTATGCGAGGCTGTTGGATACCAATTCCAAATGACTTTCAACAGCCCACCATTAAATCGATCATTATCCATCCAATTATTTTATCATTTATACACAATGTCATTTTTGGAGGCGATCTTGTTCTTGGATGTCATGTTGTGCTTTAAAATGAAATATATGGAGATAATTTTCCATCATCAGTAGTGTGCTTGTTTGATAGTGACATGATGATTCTTATCACTCATGCCCACGATCTCGATCTCTTGAACACCTTTAACATTGCCAATATGATTTCGAGGACTATTTCTACCTTAGATTTTGACCAGGATTCTTGATTTACCATTTCCATATTTTCCCCTGATCATTGCGAGCAAACAGCTTTTATTTCAAATAATCAGGAGGGTGCTGACAAGTTAATATCTTATTGATAGACTTGGACATTGCATGAATGCATCACATCAGTCTCTCATTACTTTGAGGTTTCTTTTGTCTATTCAGAGGGACAGATGCATATTTTCCTGCATCTGTTTGCACTGGTTAGCAGGTGATAAGCAATCTTTTTGCATAAATCTCAGTAAGATAATATAATACAGCTCCATTCATTTCTGGGATCTTTCCTTCTTACTTGTTTTGTAACACAATCTGGAATTTTTCCTCAAAGAGATGAATTTACAGAAATCAAGTTACCTCCCATTGAATAATTTACCTTCTGTTTGCATACACAATAACTTTATATATTTTATGCCAAATTCTCTCTCTCTCTCTCTCTCTCCATACACACACACACACACACCACACACACACACACACAAATATACATCTGTATGTATCTAAATTCATGCATTTTTTATATGTACATAGTTCTATATATATGCAGATATGTAATTATTAGTGTACCTTAATATATCTTTTAAAAGATACTTGAATAATTATAAATTCCAGAAAATAATGCAAACAGTGCTCATAACTCAAATGATGTGAGATTGAGAAAAGCTATAACTGAGTTTCCACATGTAGGAAATGACAACTATGTCACAATTACTGCCTAGCTATGAGTGATAGTGAGAGGCAATCATTGCAAGATGTCGTTTGAGTTCAGAAATGTTAAAGGAGAAGGTGTCTCTTAGAACCAGTGACACACATCCCCCATGACAAGGCGAAAGAAGAGACATTTGGAAGGAGGTTGACGCCAAATCAGTGTGTCGCCATGGAGAATGAATAAATTCTAATATATTTTAGAACTGGTCTTTCCCCCCTGAAGACTAAATCAGAGAGATAAGGAAAGAAAATGTTCTTGAATTAAAGGAGTGAGTCAGAGAGCATTGTCTTTAGAACTTGTTCAGATTCCTGTTAATCTGGACTCCTTCAGGCCACTGTTTTTGTCCACTAGGGGGCTCTAAACATAGAACATGTCAAATAAATGTGACAGCCTGGGTTTTTAAAATGTTCCCTCGAGAAATATTTATTAAGCCTTAATTGCCAGATATTATACTGAACTTTGTGCAGAATGTAAAAATTACTGTTTTCTGTGCCAGCTGATAAGAGATATACACTTATGGTAAGGGAGAGAAAGCTTGTTTAAACTTGAAAATAAAGGAAGTCTTGAGACAAATGTTGGAATAATAGAAAAATTATAAAAATTCTAAGGAGTAGTGAACCCTTGCTTGGATTTGTTAAAATTACCTTTCACTTGGAAAAAATGTCATAATCAGACATTATTTCAGGGGCTTCTCATGACTAGGTTTGGAAGTGGGAGTGGGCAAGAGCGGAAGTGGTGGCATTTTGCAAGTGCCCTGGAGGACCCTACTGACTTCTCTCATCTCATCTTCCTCTTCCTCCTTCCCTTTACTTTGTAGATTTCCCATCTTGCTTTGTCTTCTTTTTTTGGGGTCATCCACACTATAATTCCCAGCACCGATTCTAAGATAGTCTTAATCTTGTTGATGACATTCAGGACTAATGAGGAAACATACCCTCCATGCAAGGGAAATTCTGAGGCATCTTTTCTCCCTGAGAAATAATTATAGCCACCAACACAGCTCACGAATATCACTGGGTGTGCATGGTTCTCTGAATTAGGGAGGCTCAAAACAGTGGAGCAGGAGCAGAAATAGGGCTACAGAAGTACTGACCTCTGTCATTCAGAGGTCACTTCCACACAAACACTGTTATGCCCACTTCCCACCCAGACTATATTCTCATCTTACTTCCTGAGCTCCTATGCAACTCAATGTTATCAATCCATGTGGAGCCCTTTCTTGAGAATCCAAAGGGTCCACTGAGTCCTAGAAAGTGCAAAGAAAAAAAATCTTCACTTTCCTGTTTGAGCTTTCCTTCTTAGGAAAGAAACAGAGATACAGCTATTTAAAGTTTCATTTTGTTTTTAATTTTTAATTTAAAAGAACCAACGGAGGGCCTCCCTGGTGGTCTGGGGGTTTAAGTCTCAGTGCTGTCACCACCATAGCCTGAGTTTTATCCCCGGCCAGGGAGATGACGCACATGGCACAACAGATCTCTTTTACCTCACCTGCTGCTCCCTTCAGCAGTGTATTTCAGTAGATCCACCTGTTATGCTCCCCATTCTGTCTCCGGTGAATCTTCTCACACCCTGGCTTACACCCTAGTTCTTCTATGCAAAAATAAATAAGCAAAATCTTTCTTAAGAAAAAAAAACCCTCAAACTTAAAAGATGATAACAATTGGACTCCCATATAACTTTCATGCAGTCAATCATGACTGTTTGACTGAATTTGCTTTATTTATCTTCTAATCATAGTTATTATTATTACCACAGAAATATTTGAGAGTAAATTGAAAAAAACAAAATCCTTTAGCCCCAGTCTTCAATATCCTCTAACAAGGAGAATTTCCTATATAACTGTAGCATAAAAATGACTTCAGAAAGTTAATTTTGATATAATAGTGTTATCTAAGTTTATATTTAAATTTTATCAGTTATTCCATTAATGTCCTTTATAGCTATTTTTTTAACCTGTTCCAGGATCACATTTTGCATTTCATTGTCATGTCTATTTAGTTTCATTCAACCTAGGACAATTCCTCTGCCTTTCTTGATTTTTCCACAGAAATATTTAAGGAGTTCAGGTCAATTGAATGTTTCTGAATTTGAGTTTGTTTAATTTCTCCACATGATTAAATTCAGCTAATGTGTTTTTGGCAAGAATGATACAAACTTTGAAAACATTATATCAAGAACAAAAAGCATATCAAGTAATACAAAGTGCCATTTCCCCACCAACTGAGTATACTGTCAAGCTTTTCAATTTACCATCTGTGAGATAGGTGAGAGATGGTGTCTTGATCATTTTTAAAAAATAACATTTATTGGTGTATAATTCAAAGGAAAAAACAAGAATCTATTTCATGTGGTCAACATGATGGATTTTGACAAACTAAGATAGAGAATAGATCTGTCACTCTAAAAACTTTATTCCCCTCTCACTAAATCCCCTCTGCCTGGGACCAAATCCTGGTTCCAGGCAGTCATTGATTTGATTTCTGAAACTGCAGGTTAGATTTGTATCCTTTAGAATCTCCTATAAATGGAATAATAAAATGTGTACACATTTGTACCTGAAAGGATGAGGATACTTGTGTATCCTTACAGTATATTAGAGAAAGGAAATGAAATTTCCTTTGTTACTTTTTATTATAGCCCTATTTGTATCCACAGGCTAGATGGCCTGAATACACATAGATTTTAATTAAAATACACTCTCCACTTTGAGTTTTCTTATTGGTCTTCTTACTATGTCAGTCTACTAAGCCCTTGAAGGATGGCAGAATTATAGTATCTGTAGGAATCTCGAGAGGTCAGTTTTTCTACACTTTGATAATCTTTTATTTAAAAAATGGATATACTATTTCATAACCTTACTATCAAATAACTACTGTAAACCTTCTGGGAGACGGAAT
The DNA here is from genome assembly GCA_004024925.1 of Scalopus aquaticus. Lineage (NCBI taxonomy): Eukaryota > Metazoa > Chordata > Mammalia > Eulipotyphla > Talpidae > Scalopus > Scalopus aquaticus. Next base: position 43,290 of record PVIJ01000498.1, read on the forward strand.
CAGTGTCTTCCAAAGAAATTACTCTCCATTCTAAAGAAATCTTTCTCCCTTGGTATGGAGAGATCAGTGGTTAGTTCTTCAAAAGGAAGTGACAAAGTAGAAGGTTTAGTTTTTTCTTTCCAAATAAATGCGTTCTGAACAAGTGTTAGAAGAGTTATGTTGGGGGAGGAAAAGGGAAAGATTGCTCTCATTCATTACATTTTCTTTTCTCAAAAAGTCCCTGAGTTCTTGATTTGTCAGGGGACACATTGTATTAATGATTTTATCAAATGGTTGGTCCCATTCCATCTTAATGGGATTTCTTAATTTCATTGTGTCGTAGGTGTCTTCTCTAAGTTTCGGGAGAAAAAAAAAGAACCTGAATCTTTGAAACTTCATTTAGCACTGACTTCATTTGACTTTGCTTTTAGCAACCTCTGAGAATACGTGCTGTACAAACTGAGCTGAGGCAATAAAGCAAAAGCATCTTGATTGAAACATCTCATAACCTCTCCCAAAGCATCCCTACAATACTTCAGATTCATAGCTCACCTTCTTGGTAACCATGAATCAGTACTTGTGTGAGATCCCAAAGAAGAAATGCAATTACTTTTTAGTAGTAAAGAGAAACACCCACAGGTGGGTATAAAACAGTGTCCAAAACTGAATCTCTTCTGCATAAAGTGTGTCTCTGAATCAACAGCTAAATGAGAAAATAAAATCCAGATATTCAAAGTCAGTAATACTTTGGTTCAGTTTGCCTCTTGATGTGGTACATTTTGTGGTTGAGAGGAACAGACACACTGAAAGAACATGAGGGAAGAGGTACACTTGGCAGGCAGTGGGGGTGTCAAAAAGAGGGTGAATTTAGCCACTGAGAAGACAACATAAAAAATAAATAACTTTAGCTTGAAAAACGAAATAATTTTGGGCCTCCCTGGAGGCGCAGCGGTTAGACGCTGCACTGTGGAGCTGTCAGCAGCGGCGACACGAGTTCGACCCCTGGCCAGGGAGATTCCCACATGGTGCAGCAGACCTCTCCTGCCTCGCCCGTTGCTCCTCTCAGCAGTGATTTCCATCCATCTGCCTGTTCTGCTTCCCACTCTGTCTCTGGTGAACCCTCTTGCCTCCCCATGCCTCTGGCCTGTACCCCAGCTTGTATGCATAAATAAATAAATCTTTTAAAAAAAAGAAAAACAAAATAATTTTATGAGATTTCTAGTAATTTTGCATTATTAATTTAAAAGCTTCTAATCAAATCTCTTATTAAAGACTTAGAATAGTTTATAAAGGTAAGTGATTCATCAGATAATTTCAGTAACAAGGTTCAAAATCCACCTCCTATCGCGCACACACACACACACACACACACACACACACACACACACACATACTCACACATACATTAAATAGCAGAGTGTTGCAGTAGTCTTTGTCAGGGTCACAGCATTGAAACATTTTCCTCAGTAATTTTACCAACATCATTGAGATATAATTGACATAAAATAAACCACACGAATTTGAAGCCTGCAGTTGGTATATGCACCCACCTGTGAAACCATCAATCAGAATCAACATAAAATTGTTGCCAGAGATGAGGGCTTCTGCTGCCTGTCACTGCAGAAAGCCAATGAGCAGAGACAGGAATTCAATAATAAGCTGTGCATTTATTTGGGTTGCTGGCCAGCGATCTGAGAATGGTGGGCATATCACCCTGAAGAAACCATTCTAACGTCTCATCTCCAGCTAGCTGTTTTACCGTGAGTTTAACGAAACAGTCATAAGTGAATCAGGTATCAGAACAGCCCGTTAGTGTTGATGTTCCTGGTATTCACACGTTTATCTCCCAGAACTTGTTATCAGCTTCCTGGTTATTTTGACCCTGCTACGTGGGATGGTATCAATATCCAGCATCAGGCAGGATTCTTACTTTAAAGCAAGAGTTTTACTTTAAAGAAAACAGATCATTAGTCATTTGGTGCGTAAGTCAGCCTGTGCTCTGTGTGCGTGTGCAGATTCCTATGCTAGCTCTGGTGCCCTTCCTTTCCTCCCTACTCCTCTATCAAAATGACAGCCAGAAAATTCCTTGTGCACCTTTGTATTTCTCCTGCCTCTCCCCACCTCCTTCCTAACCCCAGGCAACCACTGATATATACTTTTTCATTATAGAGAAATTTACATTTTTAAAGAACTTTATATGATTTTTCTTTTTTATCGAGGCAACATTAGTTTACAACACTGTATGTGATTCAGAGTTATAGGATAACTCCCTTCAGATGTATGTTATCACACCACACCCACCACCAAGACATTATAGTCCTCCGCCGTCCTGAGTCCACTGAACTCTCTCCCCATTTTGCTCTCTACCCTCCGCCTTCCCCTCTGGTAGCCTCAATTCTATAATCAGATTTTTAGGACAAATACTGCAACTTAACCATGGCCACATATCTGTATTCAGCTGAGAATTTATCCCGCTAGTGAGGACAATCAAACAGTCTCAGAGGGGTCCTAGCAAATCCCTCCATAGCTGTACTCTTTGGCCCCAGGGAGTATTGTTCTCATGCATTCACACAGCAACCCATGTTCAGATTCAAGGTGAGGAACACCCCTTCATTGTAGAAAATGGGGGAACCTTCTCACCACCTTTTGTCGCTTCTCACATCCTGCTCCAGGTCTGTTTTATCCTGGTACCAGATGTCACCATCAAAACCTTCCCTATACCGGCCTCCCTGGTGGCGCAGCGGTTGAGCGTTGCACTATGAAGCTGTTGGCAGCGTGCGATGCGGGTTCGGCGCCCAGCCAGGGAGAGTCTCACATGGTTCCACGGACCTCTCCTGCCTCGCCTGCTGCTCCCCTCAGCAGTGTATTTTTTTTTAAATTTTTTTTAAAGATTTATTTTTTGTTTATACATACAAGCTGGGGTGCAGGCCGGAGGGGCGTGGGGCGGCAAGAGGGTTCACCAGAGACAGAATGGGGAGCAGAACAGGCAGACCAGAAGTACACTCAGCAGTGTATTTCTGATCTGCCTGTTTTACTGCCCGTTCTGTCTCTGGTGGACCCTCTCGCTGCCCCGCGCCTCTGGCCTGTATCCCAGCTTGTGTGTATGAATGGATAAAAATTAAAAAAAAAAAAAAAACCTTCCCTGTATCAAAACCACAGAAAAAAGAAAAATAACCTTTCCCTAAGTTTAATATTTCCATTTCCTAAGTTTAGTATTTCCAAATGGAGTTAGCCCCTCCCCATCCCCAGTATTCTATGTTGCCTCCCAGGAACTTTTTTATTTTACTTATGGCTACTTGATTGTATACTTGTCTATTAAAAAAGAAAATTTGGGCCTCCCCGGTGGTGCAGCAGTTAAGCGCTGCGCTGTGGGGCCTTCTGCAGCGGCTACGCGAGTTTGACGCCCGGCAGGGGAGAATCCCACATGGCAGGGGAGAATCCCACATGGCGCGGCAGACCTCTCCTGCCTCGCCCGCTGCTCCTCTCAGCAGTGTATTTCTGATCTGCCTGTTCTGCCACCCACTCTGTCTCTGGTGAACCCTCTCGTCTCCCCACACCTCTGGCCTGTACCCCAGCCTGTATGTATAAATAAATATTTTAAAAAATAAATAAATAAAAAAGAAAAATAAATAAAAAAGAAAATTTGTCTCCTTGAACTGGAATTTTCTCTATGAAAGCATATTAAGTGTATATTCCACAGTCTTTATTAAGAGTATATTTCCCATAGGCAAGATAATGTCTGGCCCCTTGTAACTGCTCAATAAAATGTGTTAGATGTGTCTTTTCTCGCTCTGGCCTGGGAGCAACTACTGCTTCAAATATAAAAAATAAGGAAAATAAACTTGTAAAAAAATTGGTACTGCAAGATAGCTCCATGTTCGCTGATATCTCCTCTCCTCATGACTTCATAGCTAGTGCTCCCTGGGAGCCTTTCCTGAAATCTCCTTCTCTGATTTTTTTCCTACCAGTTTCTACATCTGTTGCTTCTTACATCCTGTTCTCAAGACCTGTTCCAGGTCTGTTTTATCCTGGCACTGGAGGTCACCATCAAACCCTTCCCTGTATCAAAAACACAGGAAAAAGAACAATAACCTTTCCCTAAATTTAGTATTTCCGAGAACTATCACTGCACATCACTGTTTGTTTACACCCCATATCCTTCTCCTGAATCCCAGACAATCTTTCTTCACAGTCATGTACACATTTCCATTTCTTCAGCTGCCCAGTCTGTTCAGGTCAAGCTTTTTGATAAGTTCCTTAACGGTTCTGCTTGCTTTCTTGTTCTTTTTTGCTTAATTCTTTTAATTTGTTGCTCCTGGATACTGTTCCTAAGTTGTAAATGTTGTTCTTTTTTAAACACTTGAATGACTTCCTAGGCAAGGGTGCAAATTAGCAGTCTATTTTCTAATACAGACAAGGTATATAATATATATACATATACACATATATGTATATATATGAATGTATGTGTGTGATTGTTTTACTCTGATTTTAAAACAAATATTTTAGCCACTGTTTAATAACCAAGGGGTTTTATATCAAAATTTGAATTTCTGATTTCTTAGGAAACCTAAAAGATCTGCAAACCCTGGCCCAGGTTCCCTTGAGAAATTGAATAGCTGAATACTGACTGTCTGCTAAAGGCAAAGTAGATACACTCCAGTTTGCCAGAGTCTCCAGCACTCCCTGTTGTTCCAGATGCAGGGACCGGGTGTAATTTGTTATTTATGGTCATATTTCTGCTGTGCTTTTTTTTGAGTGGGGAACTATTTATCCTGATATCTCTTTCAATCACAGGAGAATAAAAGCTAGCCTGAAAGGCTACATATTTAAATTATAAATGAAAAGTACATATTTGCTTAAGAAAATGAAGATAATTTCCAAGGACTCAGTATGAAAAAAAATATGTCTATGTTTACAGCTGACCCTCTTCACTCACATTACTTACTCAGCCTCTGTGGGGGGGTCAGAATTTGTGACCCCAGAATGAGAATAGATTCTCATTCTAGCACCTAGAAGTGTCCATGGCAGAGACTCAGTTTGATCATTTGACTTCATCTTCTTCTGCTCTTACTCCAACTTCAACAGAAATTGCTGGAACTGAACTTCCCAGGCACTGTCCTTTAGATGTAAATTTTTTTCTCCAGTCCCTTCCCCCTTTTCACAATCCCAGTCCACCTTCACTTGGTCTGTGAGAAACCGTCCATCTTTAAGCCCCTGGTCAAAGCCCCTGTCTTCGGAGCCATTACTTATCCATCAGATGTGCTCTCTCTGCTAGGTCTACCTCACTGCAATGCTTCGATTATGCTCCAGCTTTTAGTGTCCCCTCAGGGGTTATAGCTAAGCTTCTGGAAAGTCCCAGAGACATAAATAATACTTTAAGAAATGAAGGAGAAAGAAGAGGACTTATTTATCAGGACATTTAACAGAAAATATAAACAGAAGCTCTAAATTCTGATGTTTAAGATTTATTACTCAGGACTTTTTATTCATCCATATCTTCATACACACCCCTTGTCTCTTGTATAAAGACAACCAGGAGGAATGTCACATAGTGATTAAGAGCATGGGCTTTCAAGTTAATCAAATTTACCACTGACTGTGATATCCTAGCTAAGTGTATTCTTAAATAAATTACTTAATCCCATTGAGAGTGTTTCTTTCCACTAAAAAAAAATATGAGTTTAATAATATCTTTTATAATGTTGTGGAGAGGGTTGAGTAAAGACATGCACACAGAACACTTAGCACAATGTCTGACATTTAACAAGCACACTCTAAATGGTATCTGTTGTGACGGGAGAAATATTTTAAAAACATTAATGTACTTTCATCTTGCTTCCCAAATATTCTCACTGCAAAGACAAAGTCTGAAAGCATCAGAGGAGAAAAGGAAGGAAGGAGGGAGAATGATGGGGGTGTGGGGAGAGACAGAGAAAGGGAGGGGGGAAGGGGAGAGAAAGAGGGGAGTAGGTGATGGCGAGAGAACTGGGAGGTGGAAGGAAGGAAGGGAAAGGAAGGACACTTTCTGGTCTACAGTCTCAGATGAGCTCCCCAGTGACCCCGGCTTGAGTTCCTAACCCTGTGAGTGGCCACCAGCTCAACTTTCAGGTGACCCCAGTCCTCTTTGCCACAAGACTCCAAAGGAAAATTGTTCAGCCAAACCCAGTAAAATCCTGAGACCATGAGAATTAATGCACGACTGTTGTAAAACTGCATTTGGGAGTGGTTTGTTATTCAGCAAACAGAGTGGAAATTGGCACCTGTACGTGAGGTGTTTTTATAACAAAAACCTAAAACATGTAACATTGACTTTGGCACTAGACAATGAGCAGAAGCTGAAAGGCTATAAGGAAACTGTTATCAAACTCTAAAGTTCAATCAGGAAGTTATTATTGGAGGCAGGATGGACCAGGACGTGAGTTGTGGCTGGCAAAACAATTAGCAATACTATCCTCTGAGTAAGTGTGGAAAATAGAAAAGTATTTAACCAACATGTGACTTAGCTAGGGAGATTCTAGGCAGAATGTTGAAGAGATGATGGGCTTCTGTTGGCTACAATAAAATAGAAGAGGGACTTGAACTAAGAAGCTACTGACTTTAATGGAGATATGGAGGATCCCTAAGGTTTTGTATAGCTAGCTAAAACTCTCCAAATCAAAAAATGACCTAGCGACAAAAATCTCCTCCATGGCACTCCAGTAAAATATGGTACAGGGTAAAGATGAAGGCAAGGGTGTGTCTTTGCTGACACCTCAGAAAGATTAAAAGACAATAGGCATTTTTTAAAAAAGATTTATTTATGCATACAAGCTGGGGTACAGGCCAGAGGTGTGGGGCGGCGAGAGGGTTCACCAGAGACAAAGCGGGTAGCAGAACAGGCAGATCAGAAATACACTGCAGAGGGGAGCAGCGGGCAAGGCAGGAGAGGTCTGCCGCGCCATGTGGGATTCTCCCTGGCCGGGCGTCGAACTTGCATCGCCGCTGCCTACAGCTCCACGGCGCAGTGCTTAACTGCTGCACCACCGGGGAGGCCCACCAGTTTTGTTTTTACTGCAGCCGAAGGAAGAAGGCAGAGGCCTGGAGCAGGCGCCTTCCTTAAATGTGTGAGTGCAGTCTTTTGGGCTATCTGGCCGCTGTAGTTGCTGTTTGCAGTGTTGTTGACCTGGTGCTGTGCTGGGGCACCATGGCAGTTCCAGTAGCATCTCCAGTTGTGTTCTGTGTCGTCCTAGTGAGTTGGAACCTAGCCAACAATCTGGTTGTAGTGCGTCTGCAGAAGCAGGAAGACGTCATCTTGGAAACACCTATTGTTTGGAAGAGGACCTCCACGTCCACAGTGGTGGGAAGACGCCATCTTTGTTGTTACTTCTTTGGGACTTAAAAAGACTGGACATTGCTTTAAGTAAGGTAAACGGCCATATTTTGGCCTCAGTAACTCTGTTTTTCCCTGGTTGCTAAATAAATCCCATTGTTATTGTTTCCTAAGCCTGAGTAGTTTTGCAATTGTGGGCGCCAGCGCCAGTGCAGAACTAAGCAATTTGGGCAATGCCTTTGGCCAATTTTGATGCCCCTCTGCCCTGTATCACTCTTAGTAGCGAGCTGATTTCTCAGCCAGAGAGTTGGTCAACAAAGGCTTTTTAAAAATGTCTGGGTTTCCTGTGATTATAATGGGTGTTCCCTCAGGGCACAAAAACCACAACCATAAATATCTTCAAGATTGAACACATTTTTATCTAGAATGAGCAAGGGATGCTTACTGAAGATGACTTTAAGATTCTTAGACACCTTTTAATCTTGCAGATAAGGTCTGAGAGACACACCCTTCAGATTCTTAAAAGCCTATTGTTTTTTGGGCCTCCCAGTGGCACAGCAGTTAAGCTGTCAGCAGCAGCGAGATGGCGCAGCAGACCTCTCCTGCCTCGCCCGCTGTTCCCCTTAGCAGTATATTTCAGTCGATCTGCCTGTTCTGCTCCCCACTCTGTCTCTGGTGAACCCTCTCACTGCCCCATGCCTCTGGCCTATACCCCAGCTTGTATGCATAAATAAATCTTTTTTTTAAAATGCCTGTTTCAACTCCAGCATTTCCATTAGGTAGAAATATTTTTTCCTTCATGATAAGACATTGTCATCATACCTTCCTTTACTTCTTCAAGCGTGATTTAGAACTAGACTAATCTTTAGTTTCATGAGTATATTTACAATGGCTGTCTTCTCTGCAGCCTTACACCTGTGCCCTAACACAGGCATTTTCTGTTCCCTGCTCCCTCTCACTCCCCTATGAATCTCACACTCCTATTTCTTTGCATGTCTCCCTTTTTGTTGTTGAAATCTTTAATTTTAGGAAATACATTGTAACAATTCTGCATACTGATTTCTGCTCCTTCCCTGAGGCTTGTTGCTGTTGTTGGCTTGTTTGCTTCTTGGCTTGACTATTTTAATTAACTCTCTACCCTTCACACTGTGAAACTTCTGATGTCATTCTGCAGAGATGAATCACTGGCCATGTACAGTCACCCTGGATGACGGTAGTCTTTGTAGGGCACTCTTTTTTTTTGTCTTGATCTTTCTGTTAAGCTTTTTGCCTCTATTGATAACACATCCAGCTATTAGACCCCAGTAACTGCTGGCTGATGGCGCTATTGTTTACAGTAATGCCTTGGGATATGAACTGAGTCACTGTCAGATCTTATTCAATTTGGAATACTTTGCAAGATAGTCTTTGGAAGCAATCTTCTTATTTTGTTCTGACCCCAGGACTCTGGCTGTCTCTTTTCCTGGTTCCCTCTGGTAAATAAGGTAGTCCACAGATTATTTTATTGCTCTCATGGAACTACTAACTTCCTTGTAATAGTTACACCTTGTGATAGTTACAATAGAGCACCTTGACCTTAAGGCTTATGCATTCTTTTGTAAACAAACAAGTTGAGAGCTCTTTTTTATTAAATCCAGCTTTCTCTGGGCAAAATTCTCCAAGCTAATGCTGCAGAGCTGGGTGGGGACAGCGGCTTATTTCCATTGGAATGACACCTGGGGATTTTATGCAGGGCTTTGGTAAGGGGTGGACACTGCTGGTCTTTCTGGCTTACCTCTCTTTATATGGTACCTCTGGTTTATGAGCAAGGTGGGCCAAGGGTGATGAGGACCCAGTATTTTCAGCCAGGAGTAGAGCCTTTACTCTCGGGGCCAGGGGAAGGACTGGGTAGAAGAAGGAAATCCTAAATCTCTTTGTTGGCTGTAGTCACCAGGAATTTAGCCTCTGCAAAGCAGAGCTGGAGAAGATGAGAAATGCTGGTCACTTGTTCTCCCAGGGAGGTACCAGAAAGGTATTTCTAGGAATTTTTTTTTTTTTTCCTTTTATTACCTGGGAGTCTAGGGGAGAGAAAGTCCCATCTTCTCGGCCACATGGTCCTACAGTGGTAGTGTCTGTACTTAGCAGGTATCAGGGCAGGAGAATAGGGACTGTTTGTAGCTCAAGTGTAACAGACTTGTTCTCTTGAAGATTCAGTGGATTTTCTTGAATATTTATTTGCTGTCTGCTTTTACACCTTTTCTAGAGATTTTAGTGTTTAGTCATTTATTTAATTTTAAAAGTAAGTTACCTTTCATGGCTGTATCATTGGGGAGTGGATGTGCAGAGCCCCTCATGCCCAAATTCTGCAAGTGAATCTTCCATATAATATTAATTTTAATCAACAGAGGCTCTACTGATACCAGGCAAAATGGGCCTTCAAAATTGCCAAAGGCACTGCCCTAATTGCTAACTGGTCACTATCTTGGTTCTGCACACACACACCCCACCCCCCTTGCACAACTGCAAGACTACTCAGGCTTAGGAAACAATAACAATGGGATTTATTTAACAAACAGGGAAAAGCAAAGAATTACTGAAGTGAACATACAGCTGTATTTCTTACTTAAAGCAATGTCCAGTCCGTTAAGTCCCAGAAAATCCGGACTTTGGACTCAGTCTGGTTACACTTCATTTAATGAAGTCCAGTTATACATTTTTTTTTCTTTGAAGACTAATGCCTTTGTGTATAATGTTTAAGAAATCTTTGTCTTCCCCAAGTTTATGAAGGTAGTCTCCTATGTTTTCTTTTTTTTTCCTTTTTTTTTTAAAGATTTATTTTTTATTTATATGTACAAGCTGGGGTACAGGCCAGAGGCGTGGGGCGGCGAGAGGGTTCACCAGAGACGGAGCGGGTAGCAGAACAGGCAGATCAGAAATACACTGCTGAGGGGAGCAGCGGGCGAGGCAGGAGAGGTCTGCCACGCCATGTGGGATTCTCCCCGGCCGGGCGTCGAACTCGCGTCGCCGCTGCCAACAGCTCCACAGCGCAGCGCTTAACCGCTGCGCCACCGGGGAGGTCCTCCTATGTTTTCTTCTTCAAATTAGTTCTATAATCCATGTCAGATTTTTCCTTGTTTATGGTACAAGGGAAGATTTCTGGGTTACCCCTTGACATGGAACTATCTGAATGAGCACAAGTCAGCAAAGATAATTTTTTTTCTCACTGGATTCTACCTTTGTCATGAATCAAGTGGACATTTTTGTGTGAATCTTGTTTTATACTCTTTATTCTGTTCCATTGGTCTACAGATAAAGTTTTGGACTTCGACCATATTGCCTTAATTAGTGCAATTATATGATAAATCTTGAAATCCAGTGATCTAAATCTCATAGCTTTGTTCTTCTTTTTCTTTTCAATTCTTGGACCTTTACATTTCCATGCAAGCGCTTGCCAAAGTGTGCACACACACACATAGACACACTGAAGTTGGGATTTTGAATAAACAGAATTGACATTATAGATCTATAAGGAAAAATTTGACTTTTTAACAATGTGAAATCATCTTGAGTCCCAGGGCAAGTTAGGGTTAATTAGGCAGCTTCAGGGACAGTCAGGTAGGGACTCCCGAGACAGAGATAAGGGCAGTAAATTCTAGGTGCTAACCAAAGTATACTCCAAAGATAAGGGCAGGAAATTCTAAAGGCCAACCAGACCTACCCCAGAGATAAGGTCAGAGGTCCAGGGAAGCTAATGAGGACAGTTTATTTTTTTTTTAGATTTATTTATCTTATGCATACAAGCTGGGGTGTAGGCCAGAGGTTTGGGGTGGTGAGAGGATTCGCCAGGGATTCTGTTCTGGGAACAGGCAGATGGACTGAAGTACACTTCCGCGGGGAGCAGCGGGCAAGGCAGGCGAAGTCTGCTGTGCCATGTGGGAATCTCCCTGGCCAGGTATGGAACTCATGCTGCAGTGGCTCTGGATAGCCCTAATGGAGACAGTTAATTTTGAGGCTAAAGTTTAAGACTAACTGAGAGAGCAAATATTGGCAGACCTTAAAAGATAAACTCTAAGATAGGAGATGGGAAAATGGGCACATCTGCCTGGAGGAAGACAGCCACTAGGAGAAAGAGCCAATCACAAAATAGAATGATGAGCTTATAGAATCGAGAAAAAAGGTTTAAATACCCCTCGACACAGGCCCATAGCGGCACCTTCACCAGTCCTTGGCAACTTTGCCTTGGAGTCTTTGCTTTTGTTCTTTCCTAAATAAACTGTTTCTTACTTTCTTGAATAAAATTTTCCTTCTCTTTGCTTATTTATCTAAAAAGTCTGCAAATTCCTTTTGACGGCTTCCTGAGACAAGAACCTGTGGTAGTTGAAGGGTTAAATTAACAGCGCACACCAGCTTCAATCTGTTCCATGGATGTGGATGGTAGGTATATTCTTCATTTACTTAGGTCAATAATTAACTAGTTTTAGTAATACTTGGTGGTGTTCAGTGCCTTTCACATTTTTCATTAGACTTATTTTGAGGAATTTGATTTTTTTATATCATTGTATAAATATTATTTTTCAATTTTAATTGGAGTTGTTACAATATAGAAATGCAGTTTATTGATTTATCGATCTCATAGTCCAACTATGGCCAATTTACATACTCACTGTTTGTAAATTTATTTGTTTGAATTTCCTATGTGTCCAGTCACTCTAAATCTCATTTCTACCCTGTCATGTATATTTTTCTTGTTCAATTATTTCTTCCACTGTAGGTCTCTACTGTTACAGTGCTCAGTTAAAATGTGTGTCATCTTCCTGTTGGTGTATATTTCTTCTGGTGGTTAGACAACAACCCAAAAATAATGAACCGTGGTTGTAACTGGGCACTTCATTGGCATGTCTGACTGATTCCAGCATATAACCGTATTAGTGACAAAACAGCAACTCAGACAAGATTTTATTTAGTTCAATTAAAAACTTCCTGTGTACAGCAAAGTTCAAGATACTGCTTTTTCTGGTTTGAATTTCCTGATTACCATGTTATCTTCTCTAAAATATTTCCTGAAAGGTTTATCATTAGAGTTTTGTCTGCTAGTTCCTCTAGCCGTTCATATTTTCTTATTCCATTCCTTTCCCCTTCCTGAAATGCAAGTCTAACTACTTCCTCTTCTCTGTTAATAGAAACAGGAAGTTCATTTCTTCCAGTAATTCCCACTGTGATATAATCCATTATTGTCACAAAAATCTTTCATTTAGGTCAAAGTATTTGATTAACTTCATTCAGTTCATTAACATAATTATATTCTGAGAGCTTTGTACCTTTGGATGCAAATCATTCTGAACATCAAGTTTGAGAAACTATTTTGTAACATGTGTTATCAGTAAAATTCAGATAATTTTCACAACAAGTAGACTTTGGCTCAGTTATGGTTTAAAAATTACTCTTGAAAAGAATTGCAAAAGGTATATATGTATGTTCTTTAGTTGAAATTCCAGTTCAGTAATTCTAAGATGATATTGGCACTGAGTTAGGGTTAACATCAAGGACTAAACTTGTGCCTTGTGTAAAGTTATTATTTAGTTAACAATTTTTGATTGACTTAATGAGATGTCCTCCCAGAATCAGTCAAGACTTCTTCATAAATTCAAGGGGATCCTCTTTTCTACTATGTCTTCAGAAGAACTTCTAAACGCCCTAGATTCCTTCAAAGCAAGAGAAGATGATGTGTTCCTGGTTTCCTACCCTAAATCTGGTAAAGTTAATTTATATTTTTTAATGTAGAAAATAATAACAATTTTTATAAAACATGTATCTTTCAGAATTTTTCCACAGGAGATTAAAGTATTCTAAATGTTTATTTTAATGAAAAAGCTTGACATCAGAGAGCCAAAAAATTTGCTTTGAGAAAACTCAGTTGGAGAAATTGGAATCTTACTAGACTATTTTATTCATGATATATAATAAGCAAAAAAATCTATAGCATTATAAAGTTCTCTGCACACATTGTACCAGGCATAGTAATAGTGTTTGTTCAGTTCACATCAATGATTGACTTATAAATAATTTTTTTCTTCTGGGTTAATGAAAACTATACATGTTTTAACTGTTCTAGTTTATACCTTATTCTTCCAAATTTATCCCCAATACAAGTCTATTCTCATGAAAGGACCATTATTATGAGTAATGTCATTCTGAAGCCACTCAAAATCAATGATAGATTATTTTTGCTTTTGAGAAGTGACCAGGATCCTGAATACCCAAGTGCCTCCTGCCTCCTGAACAGTGGAGTATGCAGAGGGGCATGTCCCTGCTGGCATGGGTTCAGCAACCAAGAGCTAAATTTCTCTTCTAGTGGGGAGGGCAGAGTAAACTTCTCATTCATCTGATTGGAAGGCAGGTCCAAGAGATCCTTCCCATGAGAAACGCAGAGTTCACAGAGAGCCACATATCCCAGGGTGCTTTTAGAGAATAAATATAAATTATGCCTGTATCTCTTTTATTGGAAAATATTTCTGCACATGGAAATTAAATGGTTGCTCCATAATACCCCTATGAATAAGTAGTCCCTTTCCTTTTCTGCAGGGAATAACATCTAAGACCCCAGTAACTGTATGTACAGTTGCCAATAACTGTAGTACAGAATCCTTGATACACTATGTTTTTTTTCCTATACGTACATATCTGTGATAAAGTTTAATTTATACATTAGGCACTGTAAGAGATTAGCAACAATAACTAATTATAAATGTTATAAATTTTAACATCCTGTAATAAAGGTTAGGTGAATGTGGTCTCTCTCAAAATATCTTACTGTACATAGTATTTTCACACAGGTAACTGAAACCATGGGAAGTAAAATCATGCTAAGGAGGAACTACTCTAAATACATCTGACCTTAAATGGGTAAGATAGCTTAGAAGGGAATTTATGGTACTTTTAAGGTTCTTGAGCAGGTGGCTATAAGACATATAAAAACAACCCAGAGAAGTCTCTTACTGTACTTATTTATGCTTATAAATTGACATCTCCCACCAGCTGCCAAGGGGTGCCCTTAGCAGTACAAAGCAGTGTATTTTTCTTTATAAGATAAATCATAATATCTTGTTCCAGAAATGCAAATATCATACTATACGAGTAACATTTATATGAAAATTATAAATATTTATACCATTAGAAGCTAAAATCGTCTTAAACTTAATGCATAAGGCAAATGAAAGCACTACTTACCCTAAATATTTCTTTAACTGTAAATTTATTAATGTTGTGTGTTGTTGAAATTGCTATGAGATAAATGGAAACTAGACCTGATTTAAACTATTCAGGGGCATTGCTTTCAAATGAGCAAACATTCCGCCCACCCACACTCCTACGTCTCTCTGCTGCCATTTACCATCCCCGACAGCACTGAGGTGTATCCACATTTGCTCGATGTAAACAGAAATGGTATTCCTCCCAGGCTTCCTGGTGCCAGGCTTGCTGCTCTGTGACGCTGGGATATGGCATTTGTTCATTGTTCAGATGCTTTGTTTGCACAATTGCTCTGAATCTACACATAGACAGAAATAAGATTCCGTGTCCATCTTCAAGGGGAAAATGGCAGGTAGACATGAATACGAGTAGACCAACTATATTCTGGGGTGTGTTCTAAAAGTAGGTGCTGGGTTCACTTGGGAGGAAAAGAAAGGGATGAACAATTTTGTCAAGGGAGTGGGGCTCAGAAAACAGTTTATAAAGGAGCAAAATGCGTGTGCTATAGGGCTAGTAAGAATCCTGTAGGAAAAGACCTGTGTCTGTGCAATGGAAAAAAAAAAGCTAGAGTTGAGTGGTAGAACAGAAGAGGATTTTAAGCTGAGGGAACAGTCTTCATTTCTCATATACAGTCCCACCTCGCTACATGTCATGTAGATGAATGGTGGGCAGTCCCAATAGACTAGACCATAGAATGTGTAGAAGATGAGGCCATCTTGGTGTGGGTAATTACACTATGACATTGGTGCAACAATGACTAAGGATGCATTTCTCAGAACCCAGTCTTAAGTGTCTGAATTTTCATGTGCTTTAAAATGTGACTCTTCTTGTAAAATCAATTAACATCTCAAGTGTTTCAATGGGTATCCAGAGGTAATAGTAACTACTGACAGTGAGGCATTCATTTCTCTTATAACTTCATATTTTTCTATATTCATTTCATCAAGAGTGTCATTTAATTTAAAAATGCATTTCATTTTATTTTTGGGTGAAGGCATTCACTGGATTGCAGAAGTCTTTGAGAATATTCCTGATGCTAGAATCACTCTAACATCTCCTATCGAATTGGGAGACATGTCTAAATTTGATGAGCTAAAAATGCATGGTAAGAGAAGAGTTATTCCAACACATTTGAGCTACGACATGCTACCAGTGGATATTAAACAAAAACAATGCAAGGTAAGTGCACACAGCTGAGCTTCCCTTCCTGTTGTGGGGCTTTCGTGCTGTGAGACCTTAGAAAATTGCTGACACTCTTTGAGCCTACATTACCTCATTCCATACAAGAATAGCAATATCCACTTCATAAATAGGTGTAGCAAAGATTAAATAAAACAATGCATGTATAATGGGTACCACAGTATTGAGGTTATAAAAATTATTTTAATAATCCTCCAGTAATAAAAAAATGTGGCTATTACATTGGTGTGTCAACTCTTAGTATACTAGACAATGTCTTTTTATATTCTGAGTCTGGTTTTTGACTTTTCACGTTAAACATTGATGTGTAGGAAAGAAAAACTGCTTTAATAACTTTATGTTAATAATTTTACCTATCATTTTGCAAGGGATTATATGAAAGGAATAAAAAATAAATTGTAGTATATAATGCTAAAGAATAGCTTACCTTAATGCCCTTTCTAAAATGTACATATTATTATTATTAAACTACATTGTAATTTAAAAGAATACTTTCATTTTCATTTCTTTCTTACCAAATTTATGTTCTCATAGAGAAAGGCTTATGCAATAAGATTCAGCAAAAACCAGGTTTTAAATCCTGCATAATCACAATTTAATTAAAATACACATAGCAATGCATTAAAAAGGCTAAATGTAGATATATCAACATACCAAGTGATTTTCTATGGTATGATATTAGAATTAAACTTAATTTTCTTCATAAATGTCTGAGAATATTTTACCTTTTTTATAATTTTTTAACTTTAATGTGATAACTTTTTAAAAAGTGTTTATTGAAGCAATAGTGGTGTATAACATAATTTAGATTTCAGTGTATAGACTTTTAAATCCACATTTGCATATACACCCTGCTGTTCACACTGGAATGCTTGTTTCCAATCATCATATACCGCTGACCCCCTTTACCTCTTCTGCTCCCCTATAGTAATCACTATTTGTCTGTAAAGGAGCATTTTAAAATTCAGTTTTGAGAAGTAATGTATTCAAAAAGCA
This sequence comes from Scalopus aquaticus, assembly GCA_004024925.1. Taxonomy (NCBI): domain Eukaryota; kingdom Metazoa; phylum Chordata; class Mammalia; order Eulipotyphla; family Talpidae; genus Scalopus; species Scalopus aquaticus. The sequence continues at coordinate 60,004 of PVIJ01000498.1, forward strand.
AAGTATACAAGTTCCCAGTAATGAAATGAAAACAAAAATCACCTTCCCGTTCAATGTACATTAATCCAAGCAGATCTTTTTGATTATGACTCTGTGACCACAGTGTCGTCACACACACACCAGCTACTCTTTTGTGCAAATAAAAGTGATGACAATCAACAGAGGCAAGCTGTCACAGAGCTCTGCCTTAACCCTGCCACATCTGCCAGCACAGGTGACTTCATTTAACCAAACATTGTCCTGTAAATAGACTGTCGCTAGCACGGAGAAGGAGAACTTGGGGAGAGGAGTATGCATACTCAGCAACCCTTGCTCATGGCCATGCAATCGCCCTGATAACTAACAGCTGGCGCGAGTCCGCTGTGTTTTACAAACATTTTAACAGTGCCAAGAATAGGTACTTTTTGTTTTGTAAAGAAACTGAAGCTCAGAAATATTAGGATGCTTCTTAAAACCACCATACTCAACGAATAGCCCTTTCCAAGTGATCCCTGATGGATACTGGTAGTCCCTGCTCTCCGCAGAGGAGTCCTGTCCACAGTTGTTAATGGCCGAGACCTGAGAACCAGGGGTTAGGCAAGGGTGGGGTGCGGGGAGGAAGGAGGACAGGACCAGCCTCGTCTGTGTGCGCAGGACCCCATCACACATCAGTTCCTGCTCTGATCTTCCCCTACAGCTTCTCATCCCTACTTGGCCTCCTTATATTTTCTTCCCAATGCTTTTCCCTCCTTTTTCGTGTTTCCAAACTCTCAGGAAATGTTTTCAAAAAGTTTACTTCGTGATATTTAGTTAGTATTTATTCCCCCCTCTCCACACTAGTCCACCTTCTCTTCATATTTCTTACCCTTTCCTTAATATTTCTTATAACTTCTTTTAGACCGCTCCTAACCTCTATTGGCAAAACACAAATGGATGGTTTAGATTGTCTTTTCCACTAGGTAATATTAGCATGGAACTTTGGGGGTGGGGGTCGGGGGATGTTTCCAAATGTCCTAAAGAACCTCTCCTTCTATAAAACATAAAAAACAAAAATCTCTAGCTGGATAACTAAACCTTCACGTTTTGTCATTTTATCCCTATTTGTAAAGGCAGCGGGTTTCTAATGCTCTCTGAATCTTGGCGTTCCGAACTGGCTCAGGAAACAGTGAGAGAAAGGCCTGAGGTTTGGGGTACTCTATCGTAACCTGTAGAGGTGGAGAAAGGAGAGTGGGGTCGTGGGCGCATAAAGACGGCTCTTCGGGCTTGCACTATGGCCTCCACACATCTCAGAGAAGGAGAAGGGCATTTGGAGGTCAGTCTCAGCCTATCGATAGTGATGTTATCGGCTAGAAATGCCTGGGCCCCTGCCGGGGAGGAGCTGAACCACTTCGGAGCCAGGGTCCTGGCTGCGTGGCTTGTTGCAGTAGCAAGATGCAGGTCAGCACCAGGGAACGTTGAGAAAAGAAGATTTAATGCTGACAGGTATGAAGGGACCCCGGCCCGCCTGGGACCGTGCAGCGAGGTGAGGCAGGGACCTGGGCTCCTATTTCTTGGGGTCCAGTGTGAATGCCCAGGTTTTCCCAGGTTTATTCTTTATTGGTGGATTTAAAGCATAAGAGTGGGATTGAAAGCCCAGGAGAGAAAAGCAAGTGGTTGGTCAAAAAGTGAGTTATCTAGAGAAGGGGAACTTCAAGGCTGAGAGGGCCTGGCTCTTGATGAAGTTGCGTGCCTGGCCCGGTGTTCGTTCAAGATGGCTGGCTTCGCAGTGGAGAGCTTGGCCATGCAAAGCGGCAGGCGCTGTCATTACAGGATAGCAGGTTAACGGCCAGGCATGTACACTGACCCCACACAGGACCACGAACACTGTAGGGAAAGAGAGTTGTGTATTAAAAACGACTTATAAAAGGCATCCACCCCGACTGCTAGTTGAAAAGCATTTGGTGCTTGTGCATCTGGTGCTTATGCAGTGCATAGAGATTGTTCCGTCACATCCAGTTCTAGCACTGGTTTCCAGAGGATTCTTAATATGTTCCTCCTCCACCCTTTACTGCCTCACCACCACCCTGGATCGTGTCCTACTACCCTTTGCTCTCTGAGGACTGCAGGTTTCGGGAGGGGTGGAGCCACTCCTGTCTTGCTCATCATTATATTCCTTGGAACAGTGCTCGCTGCCAGTTCTACAGGTGGTAATAAGAAAATGTTTAATGAATCGAATAAAATTGCAGTTGCAGTGTTTGTATAAATTGGGAGGGTATTTCAGATCCCCTACTCTTTTGGAGATTGAATTTTAGAAAAGGAACTCCAAAACATTATTCTTCCTAGACATAAGAATAGATAATTTGTAAGAAATCTTACTGTATGTAAACTGTGTTCTGGATTTATGTAAGATCTATGGATATTAAAAAAGTCATCTTGTTTCACAAACATAGGGTTTTCTCAAGCCTGCCCTGAAAAGCTAGGGCCAAATTTAGCAGGTAAATTGAAGAAGTGAGGCTGTCCTTTACACCTGGGAGCTTGTTAGAAATGTGGGGTGTGGGCCTCCCTGGTGGCGCAAAGGGTTAAGTCTCAGCACTATGAAGTTATCCACAGCCACTGCAGCATGAGTATGATACCTGGCCAGGGAGTTTCCCACATGGCGCAGCAGACCTCTCCTGCCTTGCCTGCTGCCCGCCCGCCCCCCAGCAGTGTATTTCAGTCAGTCTGCCTGTTCTGCTCCCCACTCTGTCTCTGGTGAATCCTCTTAACCTCCTACACCTCTGTCCTGCACCCCAAGCTTTTGTATGCATAAATAAATAAATAAATATTAAAAAAAAAAGAAATGTGGGGTACCAGGCCTTGTTCTGGGCCTCCTGAATCAAAATCTGTGTTTTAGTACAATCCCTGATAATTCTATGCACACTCGATTTTCATAATACTGACCTAAGTCTGAATTTAATAGTCAGCTAAAGTTGCCCAAAATATTGTGAATTGCCCAGGTATGGTTAGCTGCAATTTTCTTTTAAGAATTGCTTTGCACTGGGACTATTTCCATCCAAAAATAAATTGACTTTTTTTTTTTTTAACAGATTATCTACATCATTAGGAATCCAAAAGATACTGCTGTGTCCCTATTCCACTACTACAGAGAGAACCCTCATCTTCCCGGCATTGAAACATGGGCTGCATTTTTAGATCTGTTCCTCAGAGGAGATGGTAAATATAACAATAATTTTTATTTATAATATGCAGTGAAACTTTCTGCTCAAAGTGAAAGCAGAAGTTTAAATGGAGCTTTCCTACTTACTTCAGAAACATACTTGAGTAGGTTAGTCATTTACTTCTAAACAGTGTCTTTTCTTACTTTACTTTTTCAGTCATGTCACCAATTGGTTGCACATAATAGTGATTACTTCTTGAGGGGTTTTAATGTTTTCAAAACAGTTTAACTTTGATCAAGCTTTTTTTTAAATATACCGTCAGTCTTTATGATGAAATAATTATGCACAGATTAGAATATAGCAGGAGACAGCTGAAACCTGCAGAGATAGCCTGAAACATTTATTCATACATGTATAAATATATATATGTATTTGTGTTGTTCTGTGTGTGTGTATCTCAACATAAACAACACATAGACACACCTGATTCCCCAAATAAAGCAGATAAGAAAGAATAAGTCATCTTGAATCTTGGTTTTACAAAAACCAACAGAAAGCAGTTCATCCTGAAGCTATCACAATGATACATCATTTGCTGGGCTGCATAGCCCACCTTTGGCCTGCCACTGTGCATGACCTTTAAATTCCTTTTTCTGTGACCCAGTGGTATCTGAAGTATTAAAGAAAAATTCTGAATTCCCAAGCCTTTCATTAAACAAACAAAAAAAAGACACCAAGATGATGCAGAGTTTAGAAGAGACGTGATTTAGAAATGGTGTGTGCTCGGAGGGCCTGACCTCTTACTAGGCTTCCAGTAGATCTTTCCGATGTCTGATTCACCGTTTTGCTTGCAGTTGTTAATATTTTCCTTGTTAATTTAAGAGAGGCCACAGCAAGTGTAACCTTAACAGGAGGACATGAGAACTCAACAGCAACAGAGTTTAATACTTTGACTGTGGAAGAATATGCTCTGCTCATGCCATTTCTACTCCTGTTTTCCTTTGTACTTAATGGCACACATTTTTTGTTGGAATCATAAAATTTCAGGAATGACAAGTACATGAAAGGTCATCGGGCTTGCACACCCACGTGATGTTTGAATCACCTTTACAACATCCCCAGGAATTGTAAAAGCTAAATTTGAACCTTTTAATCTTGACAATAAGTTCACACCCCGCTCACACACCACACTCCTGTCCCAAAGCAACACATTCCTTCTTAGTACTGCTAAAGTTAAAAAAGAAATCTTGCCATGTGACAGAGACACTTAGCTAAGTGCTCATCTCATCCTTCACCACACAGGAGGTAGATGGTATTATCCTCGTTTTACAGGTGAGGAGAGTGCAGACTGCTGGAGGAGAAATAACCTGTCCGCAGATGCCTGTCCAGCAGGGAGCAGAGCCACGATTTAAATTCCTTTGCTCTTATCACTCTGCCATTGCTCATCCAGAAAAAAAATCTGTCCCCTGGTCATTAGTTCCTCTTCTACATAAGAACCTTCTAAATATTTGAAGATAGCATGCCTCCCTCTGCCTCAATTCCATTTTTGGAATAAGCAGAGTTTACATATAAATTACTTTTCAGAAACAGATCTGGAGTCTGCTTTTTCTCAAGGCAAGAAAAGCTGTGTTCATCCCCTCTTGTTTCCCATTGTCGTTGACCAGCCCTCACTCTGCATCAGCTCTCATTTGGCCACAGTGTTAGGATTCTGCAGTGCCCAGAACACAAAGCATCCTCTGGGTATGGTCTGATGAGGTCAGGCACAGCAGGCCTGTTACTGCTCCCATTCTGGAGATGCTTTGTCTATGAGTGAGGCCACAGGAAGGCCAAATCTGGTCACAGACGGGGAGCGAGGGAGCTGTCACGTAGCATGTGACTTTGCACCAGCATGTTATCATGGTTGTCGCCAAATATCCAGGAAGGGTTGATTGTAGTTAGAAAAAATATTCCAGGAGATTCTTCTAGACCTTTGTAGGTGAGTTAATAGATTTGTAGTTACAAAGGGATTGGACTTTTAAATATTCTACAGTCAGGTGATCCAGTGCAGGCAAACCCAGTGAACAACAGGAATTGTCCCTGAACAACTGAAATTTACTGACTCAGGTGGGAGGCAGTGACTTTACTTTTTACTATTTATTAGCTTGGAGTGTGTGTGTGTGTGTGTGTGTGTGTGTGTGTGTGTGTGTGTGTGTGTGTGAGAGAGAGAGAGAGAGAGAGAGAGAGAGAGAGAGAGAGATGTATATGACTATCTTAGAAATGTCCCTTTTTGAGGGAAGGGTCATTTCTTTTGCAAAAATAAAAAACTATGGGGGCCTCCCTGGTGGCCTAGGGGTTTAGTCTGAGTGCTACCACCATGACGGCCCTCCCTCAGTGGTGGCCTGAGTTTGGTCTGCGGCCAAGGAGCTGACCCACATGGTGCAGCAGACCTCTCCTATCTCACCCCCTGCTCCCCTATTTCAGTAGATCTACCTGTTCTGCTCCTCACTCTGTCTCTGGTGAATCTTCTCACCCCTCACACCTCTAGCCTATACCCAAGTTCTTCTATGCAAAAGTAAATAAATAAAATCTTTAAAAAATAACAAAATATGGAAGCAGAACTGGGGTCAAGTCCCAGGTAGAATTTATTCCCTGGGTGACTTTGTACTAGTGGCTTAACCATTCTTAGGTCAAGACTCCAAGTATCAAATGGGACTAATAAAACTTAACCTCTTTATAGGATTATTGAGAGGTTCAAATTAAGTCATGGTGAAGCTTTGCTGTAGAAAACTACTCACTTATTCCATCAAACATGGGTTTTTTGTCTGTTTTAAAAGACATGCTGATGAAAACTTTTAATAGTTTCACCTTATGGTGGAAATGTCACACTTGAATATTTATCTAGAGAGATTGTCTTCCAGCTGAGGCACCATGAGCTCCTGTACCCATCACCAAACCACAGACATAAATACACAGTACATGACAAGACAGAGCCATAAAGATGTAGATAGCTACACATTTATCTAATCATGTAATTTATCTTTCCATTTACAAATATGGTTTAGGTTTTCAAGTTAAACAATAACTACAAATTGTGTTCTGGCAATATCCTGACAGGTTATAGCTCAATTAAATCATATATGTATTAATATTTTACCTCTTTTTCTATCACCCCTTCAATTGTTTTATTTTAGAACTCTATACTTCCTAAGCTACTTCATCACAGCAAGTTTTGTTTTCTGCACAATTATCATATCATCAAAGTGCCTTCTAAAACTAGAAAGGAAGGATGTGAGAGAGAAGCAGAGGGTTTGCACAAAGTGTGGGCGGTTTAAAATAGCTGATGTGAAGCTTAGGGGAATATGTGGATACAGGACAAATAGGTTTGCCAGGCAGCCTTGGGGCCCTTCAGGCTGGAGATAGAATTTGCTGGGTACGTATAAAACTATATAAATTTCTTCAGTAGAGCTCAATAGCCATGAATGAGAAGAGAGGAAGATGAAATGTATATATTCAATCCTAGGTGATTTTCAGGTGATTGAATTAAGGGGGCAAGGAAAGTGAAGATATTGGTGAGAAATCTTTTTTTTTTTTAAAGATTTATTTTTTTTTATTTATACATACAAGCTGGGGTGCAGGCCAGAGGCGTGGGGCGGCGAGAGGGTTCACCAGAGACAGAGTGGGTAGCAGAACAGGCAGATCAGAAATACACTGCCAAGGGGAGCAGCGGGCAAAGCAGGAGAGGTCTGCCGCGCCATGTGGGATTCTCCCTGGCCAGGCGTCGAACTCGCGTTGCCGCTGTTGACAGCTCCACAGCACAGCGCTTAACCGCTGCGCCACCGGGGAGGCCCTATTGGTGAGAAATCTTTGCAGGAATTAACAAGGGAAAGAAAATAAAGATAGAGGAGTATGGAAATGGTTAGTGTGGGGTGTTGGAGAAACTGTCTCTTAAAGTCAAACCATTTGGTAGCAAGATATGCAGTTGGTGGCAAGATCTAAGATGACACATATCTTCCGTTACTTTAAGGGGAGAGACCATGTCTATTTATGACCTAGACTAGGATGGAAAGAGTGGAATGTTCAAAGGACATGAGTCTCCAAGGGCCTTGAGTTCTGTAGGAGGGAGGTCTTCTAGAAGTTGGATGGAAGCAATGAAATGGCTCGATCCTGTGACTCAAGGTTGAGTGGAGAAAGGGCCAATTTCTATTAAGGGACATTTCAGGGGAATGATCACATTTCAGGGGAAGGAGGTGAAATAAGCCTACAATTAAGTGAAGGATGTAAAGAAAAGTATTTCCTATAAAAGAAAGATTGTACACCTCTCTTTTGAGAGCTACATTTTCTTTAAAACATTTGGATTTCTAATGGCCTGGACAATGAGGATTCTGACGAAAAAAAATTAACCAAAAATGTAATTTCCTAATTCCTAAGAAAAACTCAGGCAGCCAGTATTTTAAGATTCTTCTAGCTGCTTAAGTGCTTTGAAACAAGGTATAAATTAAGTTTTCAATAAAAGACCAGCTGGCCCTCAAGTTATGATGAGTCTGTGATCTGAAAGTCTGTCTTAAATCTGTTCTGAGTAGTGTGGAATACATTTCCTACTGAAAAAACATAATGCGCAAGGTCAGTTACACCCTACCCCTCCTGAGGCGCCACTGCTGGATCTCTGTCGTTGCCCGGCCTGCTGGCCAGAGAAGCCCGAGCTCCCCTTCAGTATTCAGGGCTCAGCAAGGCCTGGAGCTCGAGGCAGTGATAGCATTCATGAGTTCTGGATTGCAGCTCCTGGGGCAGGTGGTCTGGTGTGCTGAGACTGTGATCATAGAATGGGGTAATTTCTTAAATTTGCGTGAGAGCAATCAGTGTTCTTCCATTCTGACATTGGTGCCTGAGGAAAAGTTGGCCATTCCAGGAAAATAACGGCTTATCAGAGAAATGGTAACTTGGGGTAATTCTAAAAATAAGTGTTAGGTAAGTCCCGGAAATAGCAGTGAGATTGCTGATGACTGAAAACTGTATCTGGAAACTCTCCTAAGCACTGATCCTTATTTTTTCTTATACAGCCCTCTGGGTCCATGAAGTAGAAAATTGGACTGACTCTTTAATGACACCACTGTAGTCCCGGAAATTCTTGTTTTAAAAATACATTATGGTTATTTTCTTTATTTCCTCAGGAGCTGAAGTCTTGAAAAATGGCAGTTAGTTTGGAGTTAATTATACTTTAATCTAGTCAAAGCTTTAATGTTCAAAATTATGTAGCACGATGTCTGGCAGACACTAATGGCTTGATCAATGTTTATTAAATGAAGCAATAGTCAGCAGATCTGCAGGAAGGTGCTCATCCAGTAGCTCTTTATGACCAGGCTTTAGCACGTATTAAATCGCTGGATGATAAGAGTGCAAGGGAAGCTATACACTTGGTATTTTAAATTAACTAAATTGTATGCTTTAGGTTGCCAAGATAGTTAAATTTCTGTGGTGACAAGAAGTTGCTCACCTATGGTTTTTCATCATCACTGCTACAGAAGTTATTCTGTATGATAATTATTTTACTTCTAAACCCTGAAGATTTTTTTGAGGCTGCCAGTCTAACAAAGTAACAAAGAGATAACATCCAAGACAGATAAATCCCTAAAATAAGTGAATATTTTTTAAAGAATGTTATAAACTTTTATGCTGAGAATGTATAATCATGGAAATTATATCACTTTACTCGAAGAACACAAAAATTATGCATGTTTCTCATGTCTAGCAAGTTCCAAAGTAGTTATCAGAACACAACTCTTGGGGAAATTTGTGTCTCTGCTGTCATTTCTCCTGATGCAAAAAAATTCCTAGAAATAAGAAAAAACACTACAGTTTTATTGAAAGATACAGCCGTCTAGCTTCATTTCACAATATTGTATCTATATGTCTAGTTGAAATAGTGGTGAAATTGAGCTCCTGCAGGGAAAACTCTTTTCCCCCAGAGTCCAATCTGTGTGTGTCTTACCTAGTGGATTATTTTACTCAAGTGCAAATAACCCAGGGACACAAAGCCATCAGGTTTGATGTTAACACGAAAATTCATTTTTCTTCTAGTTGTATATGGATCCTGGTTTGATCATGTTTTAAGTTGGGAAGAGCACAAAAATGATAATAATATGCTAATTATATTCTATGAGGAAATGAAAAAAGTAAGTCTTTCCTAATATTGCAGTAATCAAGATGGAAGTCAAATTAAGTTAAAATAGGACACCTATCAATGAATTCTGTTTTAAGGATTCAGGGCATGAATTTGCTGTTTTGGTAAGACTTTTTTTTTTTTAATTTGCTTATTCCACAGGATAGCTCTAAAAGCATAAAAAAAATAACTACTTTCCTTGGTATAAATTTGAGTGATGATGAAATAAAGAAGATTGCTTGGAGAACATCATTCAGTGAAATGAAAAATAATGCAACAAAAGAAAACAGTGAGCCAAAGGACACCATCTGTGCCCTCACCTCTGACAGGAAGCTGGTTTTTAGGAAAGGTAAGAGAGGTGATGTTTGATATTTCAAGAGGCTTGTATTTGGAAATGGTTTGGTTTTACTGTGCATAATCTCTCAGCCCACCCCCGTCCACCTCCTGTCTTGCACAATGGATTGTCCATTGTCATCCCTCAGTAAAAGTTTATTAAATTAAATTCTTGAATTGCATTCTCTCCAGACATTGAGAATCTCAAGTCTTTTTAGGAACCAATTGAGAGTAGGGGCCATAGAGCCATGTGTCACACAGATGGAAATGATCAAGTTTTTTGAAGACTGTGTCTCAGGTCTACAGCCCCGTGTATTTGCTGACAACTCACCCTGAATTATGAAACACACACACCTGCTTTGTCCCAGCCAATCAAATGTCGCCTCTCTGGGCGGGCCACCTGAAGCATGGTGGAGAGCATAATGACACCTCTTTCTTTCAGGAGAGAGAAAGATGTGGATGCTTGTGGACAGTGCATTTTCCTAAAGTCACCAGTCAAATAGCTGACCCTGCAGGAGAGGGAAGAGATGCTGAGACTGCTAAGGATGCTTCTTCACATGGAAACACGAAAAGAAGGAAATGTTCCCCCCACTAGTTCCTGTGTTCACCTTAGAGCAAAGTTGGGCACATCTGTATGGAGAATCACCTTGAAATACTTGTGAATTTTAATTCCATTCTGGGACAGGAAATATTTTAATATTTTTAAAGTATTTTATAACTTGCAAAGACAAATTTTTCTGTTTATGTACTCAGGTTTCAGAAAATGCCCATTTCCCACCATTCTTTGGGTCAACTGGATAAATTGCCTCCCTAAGTAAATATTTGCTAACTCACGTGGATCTGATATTTTCTTAACTTTGCAAATTCCTTATGCCCTCCTTGGTGGTTCATTTTTTTTCCCTTTAGAGTTGCAAAACGGGGGCTGGAAGAGAGAGAATCAATTCAACAAATATTTATTAATGAACTTTTTTCCAAGAACTAAGATTCAAAAATGGAATAAAATGCCACTCTGTCCTTGCATGGCAGGAGCAGCAGATTCGAGGGCAGCATGGATGAAGGACAGAGGTTTTCCCCTAGCAAGATAGGTGAGGAGGTCTCAGTGGGTCGGGACTGGAAGCACAAGCAGGATTTTACCAGGGTAATGACACGAAATATCTTCCAGCAAGAGCTAGTAGCAAGAAGAAAAGCTTACAACCACCATGGATTTAGGTGGCATTTTCTAGAAAGAGCAGGCAGCTAGAGTGATATATATGTGAAGCAGAATGAGGGAATAAAGAGTGTGGTCAGAGAGCAAAACCTTGGATGGACATCCTGAGGTCTCTCCCTTCCCACTCTCCCTGGTTTGCTACTTTAAGAAGGGCTCTGCCATGGTCAGACCTGTGTGCTGGAAAGTAGTAGAATCAGAGCAGAAAATTGGTTGGAAGAGGCTGAAGGCAGAGGCACAAGTCCAGTTAAGAGGTTGTTGGGATACCCTGGGTGAGGAGCCCAGGGGGTGACTGTTTGGGCATGGGCAGTGAACCACTTTGGGATGGACTGAAGTTGAGAAATCAGTTTAGGAACCATCAGCATATTGTGGAGTCAGATAAAATTGTGCAGGTTGACTGGGAAAGCTGGTGCAGAAAGGGAAAGAGGGGGAGCCCTCAGGATCCTATCTTCCATGGGAATGAAACAGTCCGAGCTCTGCCAGGCCAAGGAAAGAAACCATACTTAGGGGGCAGGTCACTGTCACCCTTGGCCCCTTGTTTATCATGTGTGAATTGAGAGTGCAGTTTCCATAGTGGTGGGGATGAAGACCAAATTAAGGGGATTGGAGAGGTGAGAGGTAAAAGAAGGGGTGCAGCAACAAAGGACTACTCTTCAAAAATAATTGAGAATGGAGCTTAGGGGCAAGATGACATGGGAGCTTAGGAGAGAGGCAGGTCAAGACACAGATAACGAGGGGTAAGTTGGAGAAGATAAAGAGCAGGCATAAAGAACTAGAAAAAGACCCATGAAGGATGGTGAAATAGCAAAGGAGACCGAAAGAGATTGGGGGGAGCTGTGGTGAAGAGGATGGAGAGAAAGGAGGAAGTTCTGAGATTTCTGGAAGTCTAGTGCTGCAGTCCACACTCACATATTTTGTCACCACCCTCTGAGATCTGATTAAATACTAAGTGTTCATATATCTTATCCTAGAAACTTGAGAAGTTTTACTCTCAGGAAAATAATGTCTGACCTTCTGGTGCCATAGGCCACTAGGCCATCCTAGTTACCCTAGCAGACATCCCAGGTGAATTCATGGCAACTCAATTGTAGCAAACACCATTAATTCTAATGCATTTAAATTCTGTCTAGGGAGTAGTTTCCTTACATCTGACCAAGCACAGAAAGTTAACAGTGGAAACTTCCTCACTGTTAGTAGTCACCATGAATTTCTCTTGGTAAATGTGGACTCTATGAAGAGTTAATCTCAAGGAGGGATCAGTAGAACCCATTCACGTCATTCCTTCCATGAACCTTCATTCCTTGGTTGAATGGGTTGGGAGTGGGATATTCATTCTCTGAAAATAATTGTCTCAAATCAACTAGTCAAGTTGATTCAGAACCGTTGGCACCCTCAATTTACATGGGAAAGTTTGTATGTGCAGTTGACTTTCATTTAAAATCAGAAATAAGCTCATCTAGAAAAGGACTATGGAGAGGAGGTGAGGATACAGTGTAGTCCTTGCAAGCGACAGAATCCAAATGCTCACACATACTAAAATTAGGGGGAAAGTGACAGGAGCCAAAATATGTACAAACAGTATTGCTTACTGCGATACTGCTTATAATTGTGCAAACCTAGAATGCACTTAAGTGGTCACTAATCAGAAACTGTTCCATATATTAAGTCACATCCGTTCATGGAGTCATGAGAACTGCAGAGTAAGAATAACTAGCATTCCCCAAGTGCTGGCTGTTTATCAGACACTTGTATGATGTCCTTACTTAACAACAGGCTTTGAGGAAGTCATATTTTTCTCACTTTACTGACACACCAGCTTTCTGGATAACTTATTGGTGTCATATAACTAATAGCTGGTAGACTCAACTTGATTTTTTTTAAAAATTTTACCTAGAAGAACTGGGGTGCAGGCCAGAGATACAGGGGTGAGAGGATTCACTAGAGACAGGGTGGGGAGCAGAGCAGGCAGATTTATGGAAATACACCTCTAACAGCAGGTGAGTCAGGGGTGGTCTGCTGCAGCATATGTGGATTAGCTCCCTGGCCAGGGATCAAACTCAGGCTGAAGCAGTGATAGTGCTGAGACTTAACCCCTAGCCCACCAGGTAGGCACCCCATTCAACTACAACTTCTATTGTAGGTGTATAAATACTAATAAAGGAAGATGACCAATGTATAATAAGTGAAAAAAAATGGACTATAATTGTACTGTTTCAAAATGTAGTCCATATATACATATGTATACACACACATATTGACAAAGAAGAATATCTGAAAGAATTCCTATCAGCCTGTTTGTTAGCTATGTGAGTTTAGTATATTTTCTTAATTTTTATCTTTGACTTATATGTATTTTCTATGGCCCACAAATATTGCTACTTTTAAAAAATCTTTATTGAAAGAGTGAAAGATTAAATCCAAAACTAACAGAAAATCATAAATCAGATCAGATGAAAGAAGACAGTAGTAGTTCGGGCAAATTTGTTACAAGAAACTGAAGGGAGAACCAGGAAGCACCAGAGAATATTAATAAGGCACATTAATGGCATTAATCTTGTTTTTCTGAGGACTGTGCACTATGACTTCAGGAAGCTGACTTTGTGTTCCTCAATGTGTCTTAGAAGCAGAGTCATTTCCTCTCTCCACAGTCTTCCCTCTGATGCTCCTTTCTTCCTTTTTTTCCCCTCTCAATTCCTCTTTTCTTCTTAAACTCAGTCTTTTGACCCAGGCATCAACAGCATGGAACATTCTTAGGTCGCATTGCATTCCTGTGCTGCAGATGACCTTGCTGCCGTTCACCCAGGCGGTGGGTTTATTGAGCATCCATCTGGCCAGCACTGGATTAGGTCCTGCAGGAGCACACATCCACAGGCCCTCCTAGTCTTAACTTGAAAGAGTGTATTAACTGGAAAGAAAAGGTATTAGAGAACAACACCGGACAGTCTGTGAGAAGGGGTGAAATGATGTCTTGTTGGCTCCATGCACTTAGATCCCAGGGATGAAGCTTGGGGCCCAAAGTGGGAAAGACGGTGGTAGGCAAGATGAAAGCGACACAATGGAGGTGAGAAGGGTGATCCTGAGAGCATGGTGCGATGGCCTGGGTGAGGGCGTGGCTCTTCCTCGGGAGGGGCCAGTGGCTGGGATGAAGTGTGTACTTTCCTTCTATCTCCAAACACCTTATGTTGAAAGTGAGGACATCATACAAGTAACCTGGTGTTGGTGGTCTCATCTGTCTGTTATCAATTTTGCCGAATGAATATCCTTAAAATGAGACCAGTGGCATAGCCTGTGGTGTGATAGGAGCTCAGCCACTGCCACGGAGCTGGGCAGGGAACCAGCCCCAGCATTTGTCTGCTTTATGTCGTTATTACATTGGGCGATGTACTATTTGCCTACTCTAGTAAACTCGAGGGCATTTATGTATTTTCAGTCTTCCTTTCTTTTTAAGAAACCACCTTTTAAACTGCAAAAATTAATATGTAATCCTTACCTAGGAAATAAAGAACAATAGATACATAAATGCAGAAAAGAAGAGCCCCTCACCATCTTATCACCAAGAGATGAAATTGTTTATACATTCTTATAAATTGTACAGATTTCTTTTGTGAGTACTCTATGTTGAATTTTGTCTTTGTCTGACATGTTTCTAATTTTTCCAGGAACAGTTGGTGATTGGATAAACTACTTTACTTCAAAGCAGAAGAGAGTATTTGATGAACTATTCACAGAAAAAATGAAACACAGTGAACTAGTAAGAAACTTTGAAGATTACTTTTAGTATGAATGGAAAATGAAACCGATTTCCATTTGATATGATGCACTGCTTAGTGAATGCATAAATATTTTTCCACCAACGTGGAAAGCATCTAATTCTTTCCCTGAGAAATGGACACTTTATGAACATGTTAAAATTGGCGTGGGTAAGAAACTATTTTATTTGGCTATAGCAGAGAATTATTAATAAAAGGGAATATATAGTTTTTGAATAGCTGAATTATATATCTGCTTTCAGGATATTCATAAGGGAAGGAGATTAATTCTACTCAAAGCATATCATGTGGGTGTTTTATAAGATGCATCACTGTACAATGAAAGAAAGAGGTTATCTAAAATAACAAACTGCCAAGAATAATCTATTTTCTGTTTGGATCATTGTGACCGCAAAACAAACATTTTCATTTCCACATTCCCTGGTGTCTGTGTAGAAGTATCTTCTGGTGACAAAAAGTGACAAATGTAACCTTACTAAAGGAGGAACACCAAACCGGTAAATGATATCAAACGAGATTCCAAATATTGATGAGAATGAAGAATGAAAAGATACTCATTCACATGTAATGAATACCACCTTAGCATTCCAGTATTTTCTTTATCTTTAATAAAATCAGCTAGATTACAAAAATTTCTTATTTTCCAGGTTTGAAAAATATAATTTATTTTGCAGTGTCACAGATTTGAAAACCAGTGTCAAAAAGGAATAATGCAGCATTTAAATAATGTTCACATTGGTTTTACTTATTTTTACTTTAGTTTAATAAAAATTGTTTCTAAATGCAGGACAGACGGAGATGAAAATTTTTAAGGATTTAGCAGAGGAGGAAGTCGGAAACAGGCCATATGGCTACTTTGGATGAAAAGCTACACAAAACATGAGTAAATAGTCTTCAGTCTATCTAGTCCTCCCCTGCTACTGCCAATTAGGTGACCAATATGGGGATATGCTGTGTATGCACCAATTAGGTAAGGGCAGTTTGGATTATTATCTTTCCAAAGTTTGAGGAGTGAAATTTCAAGTTTTATCTGAACAGATTTGGGTAAATTAATCTGGGCATATTTTTTGGTTGTTTATTTACAATATAATATTGTAGTTTAAAATCTTTGTGACTTGCTTTATAGTTCTGAGGGCTTCCTAATTGTTGACTGAGTTATCATCTTGGGATGAAAGGAAAATCTCAAAATATAATTAATAATAGCAGTACTTGTCTGAGTCAATCTGTGTGTGTGTGTGTGTGTATACATATATATGTGTATATATGTATACATTTAACAGTATGATTTTATTCAGTTCAAATTTACTATTTATCTCAATTTACAGTATCAGATTTGCTCTAATACACATGAAAAAGTATGGTTGTTCGATCTTCTCGAAGAGTTCGCTTACCAGGATCTATGTAATTGACCCCTGAAGGGAGATGCAGGTAGGTCAGAAGGAAGAAGAATACCCTTTGATAACTAGACAATTTCTGAGTAATTGGCTCGCAGGGAACTTTAATTAAAATTAATTAGTGTGACTAGCTAAAACCTGCTAGGTAGTATATAGCCGAACTAGAAAATGATATAAAGAAGTTTGTTCACTCCAGACAGAATTTTTTTAAATTAAATCTTGATTTACCATTTCCCTACAAAAATATAGATAATTTTGGGGAGTGCATGTTCACGACTTAACATTTACAGATGCTTCATTCACTCACAACCAGTTGTCCAGTATCAGTACCCTACTAATTTACCCGTTGTCCCGCTCTCCCTCCCACATCCCCCTCCTCTGTGGTAACCATATTTTTCAGAGTTTAAAAGTTATTTTTGTTGTGTTTTGCCAGTTTATTTGGTTATTTATATTCCACAAATGAGTGAAATCATTGTCTTTTTGTAATTGTCTTTTACTTTCTGACTTTGCTGAGTATAATCACCTCAAGCTTCACCCATATTGCCACAAAAGGCACAATGTCTTCTTTTTTAATAACTGAATAGTATTTCATTGAGTATATATTGCAAATTTCTTTATCTGGTTGTCTGTCCATGGGCGTTTAGGTATTTCCATATCTTGGCTATTGTGAATAATTCTACTGTGAACATAGGGTGCACCTATCTTTTTGTATCAGTGCGTTCATATTCGCCAGAGAAAAAGCTACAAGTGGGGTGGCTCCCTCATATAGTATTTCCATTTTTAGTTTTAGGGAAACTCCATACCATTTTATAGAGGTTGCACCAATTTACATTCCCACCAACAGTGAAACACCCTCACCAACACTTATTTCCAGTCTTTTTGATATAGTCCTTTCTCACAGGGTTGAATTGGTGTCTCCCTGTGATTTTGATTTCCTTATAACAAGAGCTGTTGAGCATTTCTTTAGGTGCCTGTTGGCGTCTCTATATTTTCTTTGGAAAAGTGTCTCTTTACGACTTTTATCCCTTTGATTGAGTTGTTTTTTGTTGTTGATTGTATAAATTCTTTATGTGTTTTGTAAATTAACCTCTTATACATGTAATGTGTAAATATCTTCTCCAGCCCATAGGTTGCTTTTTCTTTGTTTTGGTGGTGGTTTCTTTCACGGCACAAAACTTTTTAATTTAATGTAATCTCATTTGTTGATTTTTGCTTTTGTTTCCCATGCTTTTGAGGTTGAGTCCCCAAATACATCTCTGAGGTTGATGTCCAGGAAGATGTTACCTATGTTTTCTTCTATGTATTTTATAGTTTCCGGTATGATAGCCAATACTTTAATCCATTTTATACTATCTTTTGTGTGTGGAGTTAAATAATAACCTAGTTTTATTTTTTGCATGTAGCTTAAGCAGAACTATTTTAAAAGCATCTGTTAAATACATAAATTATCAACATTAATATTAATTTTGCTCCAAAAGGGCAGCTCAGCTCTTCTAGTAAGTATTTCATTTCATTCTTCCGTATCCTGTGTAATGAGAGGTCAGCTTCTCATTTATAACTGAAGTGATTAGGCTTTAGTAGCCAGTGGGGAGAAGTCAAATTTCCCCCTTGAAATTCATAAAACCTAAGTAGGAATTCCCCAAGCGCTTTGGATGGTGCAAACACAACTGAGGCCTCAGGTGAGACGGCTGCTCTCTGTCGGACACTTTCAAGCAAGGGGGCATGTAACTCGGGAAGGACAACCAGCGTGTGTGCCCAGCAGGCCCCTTTGTTACATGTGCAGTTAAGGACAGTGTTCTCCAGGCCCAAGGGAGCTCCTGGTTGAAGAGGTGTTGTCTCTTTAAAGTTTTGTGTCAGCCTGGGTATTTTAAATGAAAGAAATGAAATTCAAAGGAAGAGAACTTGGCCAGTACTTATTTCTGTAGAGTGAGACTGTACAAGACCCCTGAGGAACCATCTGGGTCAGACCTTTCCCATGCCTTGAATTGCCTCCCTTTGGGATGCCCCACTGGGTAATGGGAAGGATGAGCACTGTGGGTCCAGGGTGGAGTGGAGGGTGGAAGGGCCAGGACACTGAGCTGTCAGGGAGTTTCCCCAGCCACGTTGGCTCCTATTTTTACTCCTACTCCCACTTGCCAGTATTTTCTGCTAAGCAAATGCAAAAGGGTCTCCACTTTGGAGAATTAGTCCACTCTTTTTCCAGGTGATGGGAGAAAGACTGAGAACCCCATAGAACACATTCTGGGTGCTGTACTAGACCCTGAAAATATTTGTGAATACATCAGAAGGTGTTGCCTCTTTGGTGCTTACCCCGAGAGGTGGAGAGCAGTATTTAAACAAGAAAAGTACAATCACAAGGCTCTCCAGGCCTGAATATCTGCCTGTGGGATTGGGAATGGGGCCATAAGGGAGCCCTAGGGATTGTAGTTAGGTGGCAGGTGGCCCCCACAGAGGGTGGGTCCACTCGACGTGCGGTGTCTGGTGGCAGTGCCCACTGGCCCACCAGGTCTTGTCCTTTGCAGAATGCTGCCTCTGGCCGAATGGGTCAGGCCTGAGGTGAAGCAGATCCTGGCTGTGTTTTACCCCCTTTATTTCCTTTGGTTATTTACATCCCATAAATGAGTGAAACCATCCAGTAACTGTCTTTCATTTTTCTGGCTTATTTTACTCATAATCACTTTAGGTTCCATCCATATTATTGCAAAAGGCATGATTTTATTTTTTTTTTAAAATAGCTGTGTAGTCAAAGCAAGCGCCAATATAATACTGATTTTAATTCTCAATGCTGCCGTTAACATCTTAAAGCGCACCAGACCTCTAGTCTGAAAGAAGTCCCAAGTGGATCTGTCTCCTTCCCTAGTGGATGTCTCCTCCTTTGCATTGTATTTCACCTAGCTATAGCTGATGGGGCCGTAGTGAGGCAGAGGGGGGTAAGGGGGAGAGGAGAGGGGAGAATGTTGACTACTGCAAACTCCACCCCCCCACACAGACAAAATAAAATAGCTATGTAGTATTCCATCAAGTAGGTATACTACAATTCCTTTATCCAGTCATTAGTCAGTGGGCATTTAGGTTGATTTCTTGTCTTGGCTGTTGTGACTAATAATAGTCACAATAATTGGCTGCTGTGAACATAAGGGCTCAGAGACCTTTTAGTGTTAGTGTTTCCATAGTCTTATAAACACCCTCATATAAACATGCTTTACCTACCCACCACTGAAGCTTCAGTGCCCATGCCTGTCACCTTTTCCCTCTCCCTCACCACCTCTCTTTGGTAATCACCCATCTTTTTCAGTTTGTAAATGAATGGTAACCAATAAAATTTTATATCAAAAAGACCATGGCTGAACTGCTGACATCTTTGTTCTTATTCCTGTGACGTGGCATTCAAGCCTGCTTGGTCTCTGGAGCAGCAGAATAATTTTGTCTAGAGGTGTCTTTGCTAGCTTTAAAAACGTGTCCTTGGTATTCTTTTCCCTGTCCTGCCCTCTTACTCTTTAAGACAATTCTCAAAGTATATTTCACAGAATTGGCATGTTAGTCACCTCCAGGGCACTTGTTAAAGATTCCACTGGATATCTAATTCTTAAAACTGGGTTTTTAACTCTGGCTGCACATGAGAGAATTTTTTAAATTCTCCGGGCCCCACACACAGAGGTTTTGATGGGCTTGATCCGAGTTAGTTCTAGGCATTGGGGTGACTTTGTAGATCTGCACAGTGGCTTGGATGTGCAGGCGGGGTTGAGAACCCTGAGTTGGAGAAGCCTCTGGAGGTGAACAGGAGTGTGACCTGGGAAGGGTGGGTTGGTGGGATGGACCCCTGAGTAGCAGGGGGTAGAGCTCTAGTGCATTCAGAGAGTCTAATGGAGCTTGTGAGAAGCCCCAGTATCCAGAGTCCATTCTCTCTCTTTCCTTTCTGGGGGAAGGGGCCTTTAACGCCCCTCTTCTAGGGGATTCTCCAAAATTCAATGAGCAAGAAAGTCAGCTGCCAGGATCTTACTCAATGCAGATTCCCAGATCTTACCCCAAAGGTTCTGATTCAGTAGCGCTGGAATGTACCTGAAGTGTATCTTTTAACAATGATTATATATAAGGATTTTTCATGTACAATTATGGTAAAAGTGATTGCAAGGTGCCCACCCTTTGAAAACATTGCATAGACTTCACCAAAGGAGGTCTGCTACTATTGGGAGTGTTCTCTGTCTTAAATCCTGATTCTGCCACCTAAGAGGCTGAGTGTGGGTATTTGTTAAGCTCTCTATGCCTCCATTTCTCTGTCTATAACAAAGGACTTAGTTTATGGAGGTTGTGTGGATGAAACGAAGTTAAGACAGGTCATTTTTATGGCCTAAGGCCACTGGGTGAATGGGCTGGGTAATTCTGGAAATAGTCTTTCTGTTTAGTTGCCTCTGGTCCCTTAATATGGTAGCAGTACAACTGTTTCCATGTCCTCGTTCAGCCTTAGCCTTCCCATCCCACTTCCTCCCTCACTCAAGGTCCACCCCAAACACTAGTAAAAGAAATCCTTTTTCTATGTGATTATTGGGGAGACTATAAAATACTGAAGTTGTACTTTACACAATCTTCCTTCTAATGGATAGTGGTGTTCAATGTGTGCAAGGCTATTTTTAAATCTCATTGGACTCCATTAATTACTTTCCCATCAGCTGATTAAAACTCCATCATTTTAAAAGCTAGATCTGTGATGACACCCAGTGGCCAACATATTAAGCAGTGATTTTTCTTTACATATAGAAAGTATTTCTATATTCTATATTTCTTTAACTATAGAAAGGAATTTCCTCAGTATAAAAATAATTAAAATTGCATCTACTTTATCTTTGAAATTTGAGAGCAAGTCAATAACAAAGCATGAAATAACCCTGTTTTAGTGAAATGTGGGCAGACCCAAATTCTTCAGTACTATTTTAGAAAACTTTCTCAGTCAGCTCAGGCAAACCAGTGACATTCCTCACTCAAGCTTTTAGACGGGAAGAAGCCATTTGAGTGGTCTCAGTAGGAAGTAAACAAATAGGAGACCAAACGCAGGAAGGCGTAACAGACTGCTGAGACTGCACAGTAGTCACAGGTGGCCCTTTAAATACTTAGGAAATAATGGGTGACTGAGGAACAGTGATTACCTGCTTCCCATTCCAGATTGTTCTAGACCTGTTCTTCTGTATTTACTCATTCAATAAATATTTCCTGGTGCCCCATTTTGAGAAGCAGACTTGGAGAGGGAGATTATTGGCCAGCTTGGTGAGGCAGGGAGTGCCCTTGGTGTCACACTTGGACAAGGAAAAGGAAAGACGGGGGGGGGGGGGGGGGGGGGGGGGGGGGGGGGGGGGGGGGGTGTCGGGCAGAGGGGGATGGGCTGTGACAGTCTCCTGGTACTGGCTTTCTTCATGGAGTGCTCTGAAGCTAGCGTGGCCCTCAGTGTTATCTTCTGCAAGGGGGTTCGGACCCTGGTCCTCGTGTCCAGCCAGCCAACATCCGGTCAGTAGATGTGGGCTAGCCCAGGGAGGGATTGACCCTCGGGTCAAGCAACTCTCCTAGCTGAAGCAGTGCTGAAGCAGGCTGACAGCTGACACTTGTGTGCTGGCAACACCCCAGCACTGGGATCAAGCATTTTCTTTTAAAAGTCATCCCTGATTTGGTCCTAGATGTCCTCATTTCTCAACATTTCTTTTTAGATCCTGTAGATCTTGTACATATAGGGCCTCTTCCATTTTCTGAGCATGTATTAATTCCATTTCTTTAGTTTTATCTTTTGATACCAGTGCAATTTTTCTGCAGTCTTTAAGGCCCAGCTCAAATTTCACTTCCTACTGAAAAGCTTTTCCTGTTGCAGGCCCTTTAAGGACTTCTCTCTATCCTATTCTTAGAATAAAGTAAAAACATTTTAATGTCACTCACAAGACTCTGTATGATCTGGTCTGTTAATTTACCTCTCCTTACCTCTCCTCTCTCATCTCATTCCCCTATATTCATATATTTATCTGTTAGCCTAGGTTGTGAAATTATGTCTTATTTACCTTTTTATCTGTAGGCAATATCACAGTGTCTTTGACATGATATATGCATCATTGTTAAACTGAAAAATAAAAGTAAAAGATCTTTACAGGTAAAATTACTTTTTTGAGAGCTACTCTCCTTATAAGAGCTATAGGGTCTCATCATTGTTATTTCTTATCCAAGTTTATTGTGTATAAAGAAATTTACAAGACTTCTGCACTTTAACTATATAGCCAGTCATCCCCAGAGCTCTGAATATGTACATTTACCATAAATATGGTGTATATTTCTTCTAAGCTAGAATTAGAAGAAGTCACAGAAGTCATCTGTTATCAGTTCCCCAGTTCACAGTCAAATAAACAGGTCTGAGGAAGTTAAATAATCTGCCACCAGTCATTTAGGTAGTTAATAACAAAGCTGAAGCTACAACCTAAATGTCTTGAATGTGAACTCAGTCATCATTGTTGTCATCAACATTTAGAGAACCCCTGTGAGCCAGGTACACTTCTAAACATGATGGTTACTTTTTCACAATCTATGAAGTGATACTATTACTAGCTTCAGTTAGGAAGTCCCTCAATATGGAAGTTCATCCACAGAGAGGTGAACTAACTGGCACACAGTGGAAAATGCATAATAATAGACCCCAAACACACCTTTTTTTTTCCAGCTTCCCCAACTTCCGTATCAATGAGATATATCAAGAGACATAGCCATGCGTATACTATATTAAAAGTAGAACTCCTTCCATCAGGAGGTAGAATCGATTTCCTGACCCCCTGATCTGGGCTGGATGATCAGCAATCTACCTCGCTTTGACCAGTAGAATTGGCACTTAAACATTGTGTGACTTCTAAGGAAACCCTCAAGAGGTGTTGCAACATAAAATCTCACCTTCTTGGGGCTATGAGATTGCCAGGCTAAGAATTGTCACAGAATTGTGACAAAACAAGTGGTGGTTGTTTTAAGTAAAAATATTTTAAAGCAGTTCATTATATAGCAATAGATAACTGGCATAGTGTATATCATTGCTTGGTCAGTGTCAGCATGGTGTTTCTTTTTTCATTTTTTGTTAGCATTTCAGAATCTATATTAAAAATAAGTTGGGGTGGGCAGCATGTAATTGGTTCTATTTTTTCTTTTAAATCTAATCTAACGATCTCTGTCTTTTTTTTTTAAGTTTCATTTATTTATGCATACAAGAGCTGGGGTGTAGGCCAGAGGTGTGGGGTGGTGAGAGGATTCACCAGAGACAGAGTGGGAAGCAGAACAGGCAGATCAACTGAAGTACACTGCTGAGGGGAGCAGCGGGCGAGACAGGAGAGGTCTGCTGTGCCATGTGGGAAGCTCCCTGGCCGGGAATCAAACTAGTCTGCAGTGGTTGCAGATTGCTTCATAGTGCTGAGACTTAACCCCTTGCACCACTGGAGAGGCCCAGATGATTTCTGTCTTTTAATTGGTGTATCTACATCATTCACATTGAATGTGATTGTAGATTTAGGCAGATTAAAATTTACCATCTTTGTGACTACTTTTTATATATTGTGATAATTCATTCTGTTTTCCCCTCTCCTTTTTGATATGATTCCATTTTACTTCCTCTCTTGAGCATGATTTAGATTAAAAAAAAAAACATTTTTAGTGGTTGCCTTAAAGTATGTTTAAAAATAATCTAAGTTCACCTACAAATAAATGTTGATTCATTTTGTAAGAGTATACTTCAATTTGTTCTCTTCCATTCCCTGTGACATTGCTGTCAATCATTTCACTTACCCATTTGCTACAGTTACCCTGGACAGATCATCCAGACAGAAAATTAGTAAGGAAACAGAAGACCTGACCATGTGGACTAGCACACATATACAGAACACTCCATCCAACAGCTCTAGAATACATATTCTTCTCAAGCACACACAACATTCTAGGAAAGAGCCTATGTTGGGCTGGAAAGCAGACTTTAATAAATTTAAGAAAATTTTCTGATCATATTGGTATGATACTAGAAATCAGTGCCAAAAAGAATAGTAGGAAATTAAAAAGAATATTAAAGACAAATAAAATGAAGTAACAACCAAAACTTGAGGGAAGCTGTAAATACATTTACATTCTCCTGTATACAAAAGCCTACTTTCCCTTTGGAAGGCTGTCTCCCCACTGAGCGGTACTGAAAATATATTACGACTGAGAGAGCAGTTACAGTCGTCTAAGAGGAGAAAGCTCCAGTCAACAGGGGAGAGGTCATCACAGAAAACGGGGGATTTTCTGGATCCTGGGGAACCTATTGGCATTCCTGGAGGGAAACCCACGATTACCCCCATTGCTATGGTCTCCAGGAATTTCTCTTCCCATTAGTCCACAATCTCCAGCAATTCGTAAAAATTATTAGTCAAGTGCTCCAATTATTTTACTGCATCCAATAACTTTTGCTTCAGGTAATTAAGTCTCAGGAACTATCTCTCTTTGGATATGCATGTCTTTTCAGATTTTAGGGGGGTTGTTTGCCCTTTGACCTCAGTTCTCTGATAGGTTCAAGAAAAGTTGTGAGTTCTGTTTGTCTAGTTTTTCTTCTTGCAGGGAGGCAACTTCTAAGTTCTTTACATGTCAGAGCAGAGCATAGATTATTGGGACTAAGAATCCTTACTACTGAGAACACAGGAAGTAAGAGTCACAGTGAGGACTTAACTAGCTCCTTGAACTTGGGTTTGAACTTGTCACTGAAATGAAGTCAGGGTTCAGTGTAATCTATGGTATGCACAGCATTTACCTGGGAGGTATTTTGGCAAGTGTTTTTTGAGAAATGAATGAGTCATGTGGTAACTGAAAGTAGGACTTGAAAAGAATAGGCGAATAGGAGCATTGTTGGAGAAATACAAGATAGCTGGATTGGTTTGGAGGAACTCTTAAGAATTACTGGGAGCTAAGGCTGGAAATATTAGGTTGTGTATTTGGACTGGGAGTAGTTTATCACTTTCTTTAGTAAGCAGGAAATCACTTTACGATTTGGAAAGGTTAAAAGCAAACATGTGAACAATTAATCTAGCAACAGTATTGGATGAACTGTAATGACACTGAGCTAGTAATATCAAACTCAGGATTTGGTTTCTGACTAGCAGAAATTGAGGAAGGCTGTGATATCTCATTAATAAGATCAGAATTACAAGAGGAAAAGTCCAGGAGTCTGGCATATAATGTGAAGAGTTTGAAATACAAGTGGAACACACAACAGACATTAGATTTC
Organism: Scalopus aquaticus; assembly: GCA_004024925.1. Lineage (NCBI taxonomy): Eukaryota > Metazoa > Chordata > Mammalia > Eulipotyphla > Talpidae > Scalopus > Scalopus aquaticus. The sequence continues at coordinate 85,210 of PVIJ01000498.1, forward strand.
AGAGGCATCCGTAAATGTAATGGAGCTAACACCTTGAACAGAAATGTGGTTTCTGAAGAACAAGAATTAGAGTTAGAACCTTTGGAAATGTGTAAATTTAAGGTGATAGGAAAAAAGAAAGCCGGGGGGGGGGGGCGGGGGGAAGGTCAGAAAGATGGGAGTAAATCCAGAACAAGATGAAAGGAAATTAAGATAAAAAATGGTCCTTTTTCTCTTCCGACTTCTATCTGGCCTATGAGGCTGACTGAACTGTACAAATCCAAGCCGTCCTGCTAGAGGAGAGCCACTGCCACTCTAGCTTGGCCTGAATGGCTTCTTGCCAGAGTTTTTACATGAATTCTTTCAGCAGTGGACGTAGATGTAAATATTCCACAGGAAAAGGTTAGTGTTTATCAGGAAAAGTGTCCACATTTATGAGCTAAGCCCTGTATTTGGACTCTAACCAGGTAGGACAGTGATTTGTGGTGGCTGTAAAATTGTGCTAGCCAAATTTAGTACATAAAATGGTCATGATCTCAGAGGTAAACTGCAAACTCTTTACTCCCAAATCAATACATCACCTTCACACATAGGAATTCCTCTAGATCTCTGGATTTGTATATTGTGCTGTAAGTACACAATCAAAAAGAACAATGAGATGCCTTATGCCCGTTATTGAATAGCTTGTTTGTTCATGCTGATAGCATGGCCAGTGTTTGAAGGAAGCCAAGAATGTCTGATAAGTCTTCTGTAGGAACAAGGCAGTTTTCATCAAGTTTGTGAAATGTGATTTTATTAATTAATAGAAGGGTACATCCTATCAGACACTTTGCTCAGAAATAAATAAAATCTCATCATCACCGAAAGCACAGAGACACAGTTTTACAGGGTACAATACAATGTTATTTTGCATTTCTAAAAATCTGAGAATGCCTGTACTCAATCTCTAAATAATTATCTTGCAGGAAGAGAAAGTAGAGCACAATCATTTCATAGGAGGTGTGGAATGACAATTTTGAGACTGCATTAAAAGATATCAAGATCTATCACAAATCAAATCACACTCTCTAAGATCACAATATGGAATTGAACTTAATCAAAAACAAAAGTAAAGAAGCTGACACAGGCTGTATACTTTCTTTCCCAAAATTAGACTAATTTCTATTTTTGGCATGAATTATTAACCTTTTCCATCAGCAGGAAAATGTGCTCTGCAAACTCTCGGAGGGCACCACGGCCACCATTAGATTTGCAAATATAACCAACGGCCTTCTGGGCAGTGGAACAGGCGTCAGCAGGAACACCACTGAGACCCACTTTCTTCAAACACTCCTCATCAGACACTTCATTGCCTATCAAACGAGACAAACACAGGTTGAGAATACACAGAGACAAAGAATATTGTTTCGAAATAATGCCAACAGCAACTACTTAGTAATACTGGTAACTTTAACAAGGCCTAAGGCACTATATAATAAGAAAGAGTACCCAAGGCTAGGTGGAACAAAATTACACTGCAATATTAAAAAGTAAAACTGAGGTCTAGGGTTTTCCCCTAAGCAATTCAAAATAAACTCTGAAGGTTTTGGAGAACGGGGTATACTTTGCACTTGCCAGGCATATTACAATCACTGAAAATTCTATATATAAATTACGAATTTATACTAAATTAAGGAAAATTCCAAACATAGGTAAGAACTCGAAGTTCCCATGGAATATTTATCAACGTTTTAGCTCTTTCGTGAAATTTTTCTCTATTTCTGGGGCCTCCCTGGTGGTGCAGCGGTTGGGCGCTGCATTGTGGAGCTGTCGGCAGCGGCAGCACGAGTTCGACTCCCGGCTGGGGAGATTCCCACATGGCACTGCAGACCTCTCCTGCCTCGCCCGCTGCTCCCCTCAGCAGTGTATTTCCGTCGATCTGCCTGTTCTGCTCCCCACTCTGTTTCTGGTGAGCCCTCTCACCGCCCCACGCCTCTGGCCTGTACTCCAGCTGGTATGCATAAATAAATAAAATCTTTAAAAAAAAGATTTTTAATCTTTAATCTTTTAAAAAATCTTTAATCTTTAAAAAAAAGATTTTTCCCAGTCTCTAGTTTTCTAGAGGGAAATGGGGAGGAATTCCCAGATATTGTATTTTACCCTGAAAATTCTTCAGAAACTGTAGTTAAACATTTTTCAAAAAGTGACATAGTCTCACCAAATTAACAATAATTCTTTATTACCATCTAGTAACCTAACACATGTTCATAAATCCTGAGTTGTCTCAAAGTTGTTCTTTTATGGTTTAGCTATTTGAACCAGAAGCCAAACAAGGTCTATATATTGCATTTTGTTAACATACATTTTTGGTACTTTTAATCTGTCATAGATTTGATTTGTATACCACTTATTTGTTGAAAAATCATCAACACACTGACAAAACTACATTCTTTCTCTCCCTGCCTTGTTCTTCCCCTGACCATGCTTTTTTTTGATAGGATGAATTTGATAAATTCCCAGTACCTTAGATTTATATTCACCACTCAGAGTATCATTATTACTATATTATTGATGAAATACTAATACTAAAATGCTAGTTAAGAAGTTTAAATTGCTTCTACATTTAACTACTTCAGTTTTTTTCTTTCATTATTAAAGGCATTGAAATTTGGGTTATTTTCCTCAAAGATGATGAAAATTAAGGTCAGTGTTTCTCTACACAATTCACCCTTCAAACTACATTTTATTTACTAAATTTTACTTATGAAAGTGGTGATATTTTTAAGGACTATATTTTATTTATTTTTTTTTTATTTTTTAAAGATTTATTTATTTATAATTCAAGCTGGGGTACAGGCCAGAGGCATGGGGAGGCGAGAGGGTTCACCAGAGACAGAGCGGGGAGCAGAACAGGCAGATCAGAAATACACTGCTGAGGGGAGCAGCGGGCGAGGCAGGAGAGGTCTGCCACACCATGTGGGATTCTCCCCGGCTGGGTGTCGAACTCTCATCGCTGCTGCCAACAGCACCACAGTGCAGCGCTTAACCGCTGCGCCACCAGGGAGGCCCTTAAGGACTATATTTTATACTGTTTGTGACCCACACAAAATACTGCTTTGATTTTTAAAATAAAAATTAGAAGTCTATTCTCTACTTTGATTTGTAACCATTGCTTTTTAGTTTTCTTTTTCTGTTATATAGGTAATGCATACTCTTGGTAGAAACTTTTTTTTAATAAAAATAGGCAAAAAAATAAAATGATCCTAATTATCATTATTTATGGAGGATACAACATTTATCTGATTTTATAGTTTCACCGTATAAATGACAGACACGATTATTATGACAGACATGATTACAACTATATGCATGCACGACTGTAAACATTTTCTATTGTCTTTTGCTTTTTTTCCAATGCCTTATAAAGTCTGATTTGTGTTTAATAAGCAGAAAAACAAAGACATGGACAAAGTTTGCTAAGGTGACACAGCTAATAAGTACAGCTGGGATTTATTACGATCCATGAAAATTTATTTTCTTCTTAACAAAAACTGGATCATTTTCTATCACGGATTCTGTAGTACTTTTCTCCATTTAATCTTCACATGTGATTCAAAGGCTATTCCTGGATCATATGCCACCAAATTATTCCTGGGCTGCTGCTTCTAGGGTCCATGTTACCCTGCATTTGTATCATTACTGGTCTACAGTTATTGTGTATTTTAACGACGTCTTATTAACAGAAGAGGTTGACAGCACTAGACTGTACACTCTGTAAACGAGTAAGCCCCAGCAATCAGGTCCAAGCTGCACACAGTAGATACCTCATAAATATACTTGCTTAATGCTAATGTGAGAAATGCTTGACATCTGACCATGTACATTCATTTAATAAAAACAGATCAACAAAATCAGGTATATACACAAATATATATCAAAAAATATAGTGCTTTTTGGGATAAAATGCATGGATCTTGAGGAGATACACTAAGTGAAATAAGTCAGATAGTGAAAGACAAATACCCAGGTGGTTTCACTCATTTGTGGAATATAAATAACCAAAGAAAACAAAGTGGCAAAATACAACAAAAATAACTTAGACTCTGTGAAAAATATAATAGTTACCAGAGAGAAGGTGAGCGGGGAGATAATGTGAAAGGTACAGACTTGGAGCTTTGGTGGAGGGTGAGAGCCAGATGTGCTGTGTTGAGGTGTGAAGTTGTATTCCCAAAAATATATAGCTAGGTAGATGATCAACAAATCAATAAAATTTGATTCAAAAATATAGGCATAGCATTGTTTTAAATGGTTGCATAGCATGCCATTTAATGGATATCTTATTTTTGTAGGATATTTAGGTGTGTTCTATTTTCTCCATTAGTGGCACATTGGTTCATTTTCTTTCTTGGAATTGGAATTTGAGGGTCAAAACGATGTATATTTTAATAATGGCAAAAAATATTCCAAAAGTAAACTTCCAATGCATCAGCAATCTACTGTTGTTAGTTTATCTCACTAATCCTTATAACAGACCTATAGTCTTGGTACACTTGATATTGGTATAACAGACCTATGACATCCAGTTTACAGATGAGGAAACCAAGGCTTATCTTACCAAAGCTGGCTAGTCAGTGGTGGGGTCTGAGTCTGTGGCAGGTGGAGTCATTCTACTGGATTACTCTTGATACATGCTATTTAACTCAGCTCCAGAAGGCCTTCCCAGTTTAATAGTTTGTCAGTAGTATAAAAGAGAGTTCCTACTTCCCTTCTCTGATGCCAATCTTTGGAATATTTCTTATTTCTCGATTTCTTATAAAAAAAAAATTCTTGTCTATTTCATTATGTCAGAACAAAAAGATACCAACCAAGGTATGCCACTTCTTTCCAGCACAGGCCCATTTCTTTTCTCCATTCATCTACAATTGCTAGCTTGTCCAGTACGTTGACTTCCATTTTGCAATCCAGTTTTAAGGAAGAAAGTGTCTGCTTTGAACAGGCCCTTTCTGAGATTAACCTCACCTTAAAAAAAAAAAAAAAAAGGCAAAATTAGAAAGAAAACAGAAATCTTTCATAATAAAATAATACCTTGTGAATAAATTTGACCTTCTATAAGACCAATTAAGTAAAATCAATTAATTGTTATTTTAAAATGATTATGCTTAAAACATTTATTTCCAATAGCCTCATAAAGGTGAAAGACATTTTTCTACAATGGAAAGGATTTTATCCGCAGGTAGAAAATGCAACATACACTATCTAACACTAATCTAAGATTCCCTAGTAATTTAGTTTATCCAGAGGAAAGTAACACTTTGTTTTGTACTACTTAGGAACACTTATTTGTTTCTAGCAAATTATAAAAAAAAAATCTGTAAGTTTTTGAAAATAAACTTGAATACTGGGCCTCCCTGGTGGCGCAGGAGGTTAAGTCTCAGCACTATGAAGCTATAAGCAGCCACTGTGGCATGAGTTCAATCCGGCCAGGAAGCTAACCCACATGGCGCAGCAGACCTCTCCTGTCTCACCAGCTGCTCCCCATGGGCAGTGTATTTCAGTAGATCTGCCAGTTCTGCTCTCCACTGTGTCTCTGGGGAATCCTCTTCCGCCCCCCATGCCTCTGGCCTACACCCCAGTTCGTGTATGCATAAATAAATCTTAAAAAAGAGAAAATAAACTTGAATATTGTGATTTTGAATAAAAATTTTGATTTAAAGAATGAACTTTTTAAAAGTCTACAAGATGTTTTTCTTCTAAATGCTGACACCTCTTTCTATGAAATCTTGTTGCAAGATCCTATGGGAAAATTTAAGAATAATGTCTATACTTACCAAATAACAAGAAATATTTCAAAAAGATAAAAAATATTTCCTATTTTACTCACTTAAAGGAAAATGATGATAATTTTCTTGGCAAGGGAGGGTTAAATTTCAGCTGTTTTAATAGATAATACTAGAAACATAAATTTCTCATTTCCCTCAGATATTCTTTAACCCTGAGTCATAATCTAAAAAAAAAAAAAATCACTGCTATATTCAGGAGGTACATACCTCAACACCACTTTTCTTTAATAAATTTATCCCAATAGCATCTTTTACGTCATAAGATATTATTTCTTTTTGGTCTCCTGAGACATAAATGTGGCCATTGGTGAGGCATCCATCAATACTGCAAACCAGAAGTTTTATCTCCTTAAACTTCTCTTTGCCAAAATAGCCATATCTAAAAGGAATCAAAATAAACCTCTGAGTAGAAGTGTAGTACTAAAATCACACTCTTTATTTCGCTAACACCAGTAAGCCTAATAACCTATTCCCACTCAATTATTTAAACACCACCCTTCCAATTGACTTCACATATACATATACATGTCAACTCACAGTGCGAGTGCTGTAAGTGGTGTGGTATAACCAGACTCTTGTTTCTGGAGTTACTGAATAAGCCATCTACAGGTGTACTTTATGTATATGTCTTCCTCTCATGTGCAAATTAATTACAAAGAGAAGATGTTTGAGGCATCAGAAATTAGCGTCTACAAGTATTTTGTTGCCGAAAAAGTCATGATGTATTTTTTCTGTTTTAAATGCAACAATGCATGATGACTTTTCCGACAACCCAATACAATTGCATGTATTGATTAAAAGTGTGTTAGGGTCTAGCATAAAGGCTATACAAGTCTTACTTTTCTCTGTGTTGAGGATTCTCAAACTACTAAAAATGGGGTTACTGTATAACCCAGCACTCCTAGGAAGCTAACCAAAGGACACAAAAACATTAATTTGAAAGGAAACCTATGTTTATTACAGCACTATTTACAATAGCTAAGATATGGAAACAACCTAGTTGCCCAAGAACAGATGAGTGGATCCAGAAGATGGGGTGTGTACATACACAATGGAATACTCTTCAGCAATCAAAATAGATAAACTCATGCCATTGGCAGCAACATGGATGAAACTGGAAGGGATTATGCTCAGTGAAATAAGTCAGTAGGAAAAAGAAAAATAGCAGGTGGTTTCAATTATAGGAGGAATGTAAGGGAACTAAACAAGGGATCGGAAAAAAGGACAAAACTAGCAGACAAACTATAAATTGGAGGCATTCAGCAGGGGATGGGGAGGGAGAGGGATCAAAACAGGGCAAGGAAGAGCACAAACAAACTACGGTGATGGTTCACGGATGACTTGGTGGTGAGAATTTTATGGGAATTACACCTGAGAGGAGAAATCAAACATACAAAAATGAATGATGTAGGAAAAAATATACATATAAATATAGTGAAACAAAACATACAAGTATAGCTTCTACCTTAATACTCTCTGTTCTGCAATAGGCCAGTCAATGTCCACATCTATATCCACACTGTGCTCAGCTCGCATTTCATAGTATGCCATTTTTCCACCCTAGAGATAGTACATTTGCATTAATTCACACATTTCAAAAGGTTTATCATGATATGGAATAATGAGTTCATTTCTAACCTACTGAGAAAAATGGATAGCCCAGTAAAATCAGTAACATACAACAAATGATGTGTTAAAGAGGGGCTTGCCATAGATTCAAACCACATAAAATACCCTTAATATTTCAAATACTGCCAATCCAGTACAAGTTTCTCAGTTTTCTTTAAGTAGATTTCTATTTTAAGATTGAAAAATACAGCTATAATGTATCGTCTAGGATTCTGACTACAAGTAATTTTCTGGAAACCCCCTAACTGTTCTCTGGCAGTCAGTCCCCCAGCATTATCCAAAAGCTGTGTAAAGGTTTTTGGAATTTCTATTCCAATTTGCAACTAAGAGGCAAGATAGCGGAGGAAAAGCAGCTGCAGTATGGACTGTGCAGACTGAGATCCCTCAGCTACAGTGGGAGGGAACAGGAATTGTCTGGCTCACAGGTGGGCAGTGATGTGGTCTGTGTCGTCATCTTGGGCCTGAGGGCAAGAGGAGAGGCCATTCTGTGACTGTGATCATCTGAATGTCAAGATCAACACTGGGTATTTTCCCTTTTCACACTTACCAGTGTCTCCATAAGTCATGTTATGTTGAGAAACTTCACCTTTTCTCCACACTTGAAAATAGGGTCAGATCTAGTCCCCCTTAGCAAAGATGTTGGGGAGGGTGGTACCTCTATGTGTCAAACTTCATTTTCCTGAATATTCAAACTTAACTAAGCAGCCAGTCTACTTTGTCTACATACTGAGTAGAGGCTGAAAAAAAGGCTTTTCCGTCAGACTATGACTTGCTTTAGAATTTTGAATACACAAGAGTGGAATTCTGGGCCTTTTTTAATGCTATTTTTTAGTAAAGAAGGCCTTGAACCCAAATTTTGATGGTACCATCTATTTCCCTTTTAAGTCTTGAGGCAATTGCTTCATTTTCAGATTTGCTGTTTCCTCCTCTGTAAAGCTGGGCTAGGAACGTCCACTTTGTTGTGTCACTATCGTGACATATTAGATAACCTATACAGAGTGTGTCGAATAGTCTTTGGTATACAACCAGTGGTGAATAAATAATAGCTCTAACTAAAGTGACCGAATAGTACATAATGTAGTAACCATGTCATCTCTATAAAGATGAGAGATACCTCAAATTCCCTTATTTTAAATGAGAACCATGAATTCAGGACAGATAAAATGATGTATTCAACATTACCTGGTTAGAGATAGGGAAGCATAATCTTGGTTTCCTAATTCCCAAGTTGGTGCTGTCTCACCTCTACTGCACTGTTTTTTGTCTCTTTTTAAAGCAGTAGAAATTATTCAACTGTACAACCACAACCTGACAGTAACACAACCATGGGTTAAAAACAGTTTTTAATGGAACAATATGAATACCAGGACACACGTAGAACATTTAATACTTGATTCACTTCTTGTCTTAATGTTACTATTGTAGATCTTCCTGCAAATTTATTGCATGAATCCCAGCTCTCAGTCTGGGGTGAGCTGCAGGATAAATGCCACAGATGATAAGCCTTGTCAGTTACTGCCTTTCCTCTAGGGGTTGATCCTGCCCTCCATGAACTGTGCCAGCCTGACTCCGCTCTAGAACCCAGAGTATACATACAAAAGGGTTTAGAAGGTTTTTGCAAAATGAAGGCACAAACCTGTAAGTAACCCATCTCTATCAAATGTCTTTTAGCAAAATAAAATGAGCCATTTTCATATAATTCTCCATCCCAGTCTTGTCGACGAGGTCGTTTAGCTGGATTCAAATTCAGAGGCTCAGTCACTTCACGAACTAAAAGCAAAAAGCTGTGGTAAGTCCTCTTTGCTTTGAATACTGAAAGTATTCATTTAGTAATTATTAAAAAGCAAATAAAAGTTAACTCAGATATAGAATATTTTATGTCTCTAGATAATCAAAATGGATTTCTTAAAGGAATAAAATCCCTAATGATTTTGATGCCTTATCTTTACTGATAATAATAGTAGTAATAATAATAACAGAAAAAGTATTTTTTAGAGGAATTCTGAGTAATTAAACTGTTAAGTATTTATAGGAATATAATAGTTTTAGAGGATATCAAAGCAACCTTAAAGTGTTTCAGAAAAACTGAACTTGTCATAAACTACCCATATTCAACATTTGAGTCCTTTAATCTTATTCTCACTGTTTACTTCTGTGGAAATAAAACTTATGCTTTATTTATCTAGTGTTGCTGAGAAATTACCTTCATGGGATTATAGAAAACTGTAGATTTCCCCATTAAATAATTGCATCTTTTATATTGATGCAATGTTTATATTGTGTATTATATGTCTGCTCTGTGTGTGTGTGTGTGTGTGTGTGTATACTAAGCATAATATCAATAGTAAACTGTGCTTATTTACTCTTTATCATCCTTGTTATGAAGGCTCACCAACACCGAAATGAATGATTATAACATGATGTCACAATGAACCACTCAACATTGCTATGTAAGTATTCCCTTGCCTTTTCACTATTTTTTCTCCAAATTTGTGTTTGTGGATGTGTATGGGTTTGCATACACGCATGCCTGCACATGCTCAGTAGTTGATTTTTCAGCAGCTTTTTTCCCTTCAGCTGTCAATGCTGTGTGTAAAGGCTTTTAGGAATGATCTCTGTTACTTTCCTAATTAAATGTTCACTAACTGCCCAACTCCATTGCAGTGTTTGATGTGATTAGGAAAAACAGTCTGCAGGATATATAGAATATGTCAGTTTTATACTCGCTGGAAACACAATGAGTGTGACTCTCTGCTCTCCTGGAGTGTGCAGACTAGTGTTGGAGAAAGGCAAAGAACAAACTAGATAGTTCAAGTGGTACTTTGCAGAATAGGAAAGAAAGGGAAAGTGCTTCCTAGGTGAATGATGACCAATGACTGCTTTCTTCCTGGGACTATTCACTGAGTCTGAGAAAGAGATGAGAGAAAGGTCAGGCTCACATAAACAGAGGAACTCTGCTGGGGTAAAGAAAAACCAAAAGTTTTTTTAATGCTCCTAAGGACTGGCGTCATGGGCTGTCACCCACAGAAGTGCAAACATGAAGCGACTCTTCCTATTCAGTCATCCCCTGGCAGAACTTTTGCTGAGTGCTCTTGGCACAGGAAAATGGGGACTAGCTGGAAAGCAGAGAGGCACCAGTGTAGTTCTGTGGTCCTTGGATCTCAAATTCCTGCTAGTAGAGGAATATTAACAATTTCTAACAAGACATCTGCACAAAGAGGTAAACTAAAGTTAAATTTTAACCCAGCCCAGCTCTGAATTGGGCCAGAGAGATTCCTTATCCTCTCTGCCTGCTAGAAGAAAGGGCGTGCTCTCTGTTGAGAGAAAGCTCTATCCTCCAGGCTTTAGGCCAAGCAGATGATAAATGAGAAAGCATATAAGGAAGCTGACCAATAGAGAAAAACAGTCACAGAAACAACTACTATTCCCCAGATACTAGAACTTGCCGTCAAGGATTTAAACAAAACTCTAAACTATTATAAGTATGTGAGAGAAACTGGAGAAAAGATAAAAAAAATAGATTGAAAAGATGGAGAATTGCAACAGACTGAAAATACTAAAAAACAACAACAACAACAACAAAAAAAAACACCTAAATTTTCTTCTAGCATGGAAAAAATACAGTGAAATAACTCACTGGATAGGATTTATAGTCCCTGGACTGTAAATAAGTAATGATCAATAAACTCTAAGTCAATAGAAATTACTCAAAATGAAATATAAAGAGAAAAACAGACAATACAGAACAGACTGTGAAGGACATATAGACACCATAAAATTGTTTAAAATCCAGTTAAATTGGAATAATAAGAAAGGAGAAAGGGGAAGACGAAATATAGTAAAAGAAATAGTTGAAGAGACTTTTTGAAAAATGGTGGTAAGTAACAACCTATATATGAGAAAAATTTAGAGAATTCCAAACAGGATAAACACAAGACAACCACAGCAATACGGGTCAGAGTTAAAGTGTAGAAAACTAAAGATAAAAGTTCCTGAGAGGAAAAAAAGACATATTCAGAGAAACAACTGTCTACCGAAGGAGGACAGCAGATAATGGAATGGCAGGTTGAAAATATATCTTCAAAGGAATTACATCTTTAAAATTTAATCTGAGGCTGAACAAGATTAAAAAGGCCAACCCAGATGTTATACTCAACATCAGTGAAAATAGCCTTTACAAATAAAGGCAAATTACAAACATTTTCAGATAAGTAAAATTGGGGAGAATATTAGGAACAGACACAAAAACACATGTAAATAGTGAGGAATGAATAATTACAAAGAATAAATATGCAGGTGAAAATAAATGTTTAAAATTTTTGAAAAATACTATTTAAAATTAACATCACAAAATGTATTGTGGGGTTATAATATATGTAGAACTAGTATATAACAATAATTGTACAAAAGATAGGGAATCAACAGAACTCCACTGTTGCAAGGTTAATTATTAATTACTTGTAAAGTTGTAAAATGCTAATTCAAGGCACACTATAACAAGTTAAGGGTGTATGTGTAATCTCTAGAGCAGTCCTGCCCAGTAGAACTATAATGTGAGTGCCATATGTAACTCAAAAATTTTCTAGTAGCTACAGTGGTTAAAAAAAAAAGCAAAAAGAAACAAGTGAAATTAATTTTAATAATACATTTTATTTAGCCCAGTATACTAAAATACTTCAAGATATAATAAATACAAAATTGAGATATGGTACATCATACTGAATATTAAAAATTCAGTATGTATTATTTTATGCTTAATGCACATATCAATTTGGACTAGCCACATTTTAAGTACTTACAGAGCTAGTGGTTACTATATTGGACAGTACAGTTCTAAAATAATGAGTGATAAAAGAATACAAAGATGTAGAAAATAAAATGGAATGATTTTTAGAGTACTGATTAATGCATTAGCAGTAATGATTTTATAAACAAGGAACATAAGAATAAAATCATAAGCAATACCACTCTGCTCTAGAATCATTACCAGTAGGACTCTGTTTCATAGTGGGTCTAAGAGAATATAACCTATGAAAAGACAAAGCCACTGTCCCTTTCAACCTTAATGTTAAAAGATATTTATTCAAACATTCCTAATTTTCTTAAAAAAGACATGGGTCTATTATTTATGAATCTGTCATCTATTTTATCCAGATAATCTCTTGATCCTCTCTAATCACAAAGCATATGAAGTTTGATGTTCAGTTTAATACTGGTTTCTTTGATTTGCCATCCTCTACCTTACTTCCAAGATTGGTGGTTAAGTTAAAATTTTATACTTAGAGTTTAACACAAAACCTAGCAAAAAGAATAAATGTTTATTAAATGAAATCATTAAATAAATGCATTCATTGATATATTTTATTGGTTTTGATAACACCTTATAAGGTTGAAAAATCATTATTTTCAGTAGTTTCTATCCTCTTAATTGTTCTTTTTTATACCTTCTTCAGTTTCACTGCATTTGCCTTCTCTTTTTATTTTTGCCCCTTCTTCCCCCCCATACTTCTATCTCTTTTAAAGTCACACATAAGTTAGAAATAGTTACGGTAGCTTTTCTATATTCAGCAAATGCTTGGGCACTCAGAGAAATCATAATGCCTGTTTTGAAGTAAATTATATTTACCTGTTTATTGGTGATTCTATTCTTGATGACGTATTTGGCTAGTTTATCTGTCTAGAAATCAGGCTTCTAGCACTCTTACATAATGTAAAAGAGTTATATATTTTAGAAAGTAATTCCACAATTCATTCTTGAGAGCCTCAAGAACTTTTTGGTGGAAGATTTCTATTCCCATGATACTACTATATGATTTATATGGAATTTATATGGAATCAAACAAGACTAGAACATGAAAATGTTTGATCTGAAAAAAAAAAAAATGACATTTCTGCCTCAAAAGGCATTCAGAGGGTTACTGTACAAAAAGTACAGCAAAGTATCAATTTGGTCTCACTGTATTGCCTCAATAGTCACAAGATTTAGAACTGATTATAAATGTTATTACTTTGTTTTCTTTTACTGTCCTCAGTCCTAAGAAATATTTACATATGAAAAAACTGATTCCTTGCAAAATGAGCTAAAATAAAGACTGATATTGGATTACCTCCTTTCTGAATTTCACTCCACCGAAATTGATGGCGTCTCACAACGGAGAAAACAGAATCATATCCTTCTTCTCGAATCATTTCTGCAACTTTCTGAAGGTCAGTAGGATGTAAACATGGAGAAGTAGCTTGAATATTTCCTACAATATCAACCTCTTAAAAAGACAGAACAAATGAAAAAGGACATCAAAACAAAGTTTTTTGCAAACAAGCGTTACTAAAAACTTGCATTCACATGTTAAAACAAAGTCCTGTGAGGTGATAACACTGGTCAACAAATTTTTTCAGAAGTCATGTTATTGAAATAAAATTAGTCATTTCCTGTCAATTTGTATGTGCTCAACACGAATATGACAGTCAAATTCTAATTTTGGCTCTAGTTTTTTGGTAATCTGCAGTAAATTAATGTTTACATTATGAAATGCATGCCAATAGTAATAGAACTACGGTGAATACCTGTAAAAAATCAAGTCATAGACTACTTCTTAGATTTCTTTGCTTGTCTCTTGTACAGCTGTTCAGGAATAGAACAGAGGGAAGACGGTTTCCATTGTGCAAAAGCACAGCCTTAAGACTCAGTTTCGAAGAGTCTAGAAATAGTCTCCATTCTTATGGGTCATGAGTGATTTCTAAGGCATTCATGAGGCCCTCAATATCGGAACAGAATACCAGAGTACTTTCCTTTCTGAAGAAAGGCTCCAACTGCTGGTGGCGCTTTCGATATAAAGTAATTGTGACATCTTCTAGAAGATTCCATTGTTGGAGTCTTGGTCCTAGCAATTCTGCCTTGTTCTTGGATAAGTCCAAATCACAAACCAGGTCATTTAATTCTTCCTGTGTTAGTCTGTGTGGGGTTGATGATGCACCACAATGAAAATCTGGATCACTGCATGCTGATGGAACAGGAGAACAGGTTGGCTCACCCTTGTCCTCATCAGATGAATCAAGAGAATATTCTGCTGGTGGTTCTGGAATAGGAAGTCCCTCACCATGTGGAACTAATCTTAATGCAGACAGAATGTTTGGGTAGACTATTGTCAACTTTTTTTACTTTGTAATTCCTCCGGAGAGAGGAGGAACCAAGCAGAAGTAACAGTCTTATGTGGTTGCTTGGCTCTCTCCACACCATGGGGACTGCAAACGGCATTGATGGTCTTTTGCCAGTGAACCACTGTGAAAGCTGTGTTGTACATGTAGCACAGCATATATGCGGGGCCCAAGGCTTGTCTTGGTCACCAACCTTGCATCTGAAGCAAAGATGGTAAGCCTTCTTCACTTGAGAGTGATACTTTTCTTCTGGTTGGCAAATGTCACTTCCCCACAAATAGAGCAGATATTGTCCACGCACTTTCGAGACATTACTGTTCTGTATTGTGCCTAAATGGATAAAATAATAACAGTTCTATGGAACAGTAGCTTAAACTATCTCGCACAAAGTCTGAAATATTTTCAATGCTCAACCTCTCTGACAGGGCTTTCTACAGTGCACTGCTGATGTCAGCTTGCTTCAGCAGCCGCCTGGCAGTAGTATTGTACTGCATCAGAAAATGATGCATTCAACTCTGGATGATGTGTGCATGATGGTATTATGCAATGCAATGCAATATTACATCATTCTAGGCTGATTTAGGATGTTGTTGCAGTCCTACTGGATAAATTTACATGGTGAAACATATAAAATGAATTATATGAAATATCTTCAAAACGAAAGCTAATAAAAAATTTTCAGGGTTATATTCATGTTCAGCACACCAAGATACTACAGATTAGGGCCTTTTAAAGTCAGTAACGATCTTACTGTTGACCAGTGTAAGCAAACTGGAAATTTTGAATAAATTATTAAACCCATACCATTGTGGTAATTAAGAAATTCTATGATGGCATCAAGTGAGGTAGAGCTGTCTTTTGATACTTCAGAGCTTCGTCGATGAACTTGTGCTCCAAATTGTTTGGCCACGTTTTCAATTTCATCATGGTCTGTTGAAACCCACACACTGTACAGATATTAAAAAACAGATGAAAAGCCAAATCACTGAAAGAAATCATTAAAGATTTGTAAAAGGCTCTACAAGCCAAAAATACCACTTACGTTATTTAGAATAGTTTCTGTACCACAAAAAATAATGTTACAGAGCCAAGGTAATGTAAAATTTTAAGAATTCTTAAGTATTTTATATTTATATTTTCTAAAGTCTGAGTTGAAAATGTAGTCCTTGAAATTCTTATATTTACATATATGTTTATGTTATATATCATTTTTATTTGTACAAATATTTATATAGCTCTAGATAATTTTTTGCCCTTGGAAAAGATGATACTTGGTATTTTTAAGACTAATGGTATAAAGCAAAACCATAGCAGTAGAAGTTCATAATCTAAAGGAAATAAGATCCTCCTTTTTATTCCTTATCCATATCAAAATATTGTATAAAGTATTTTAATGAACTTGCTAAGAACAGATGGCTTAGCCAAACCCTAAAGCTAAAGAATTTCAAATTTAATGTGACAAAGAGCTAAATGCCTAAGTCTAGACTCAAAATAATCAGATAATTCAACTTTTTTTTTTCCAACTAACAACAGGTATATAAATATTTGAACACAGAATCAACTGGGTTACATCCACTGTTAACAATTACAGATATGGATAACATGACTTAATTGACTTAGAAGAGTACGCTTTAACAGCTCTATTAACTACAGCTTCCATAGTTGACCATTTAAACTTTATAGGAAGTGCTTAAGCCTGAAATGCAATTTGGAGGAAGTATAGTAGTTTCTACTGAACTTAAGCTTCCTGGACAACTGGACATTTACATACAAAAGGATTAAAGTAGACTATCGTACCATACTCAAAAATTAACTCAAAAGGTATTTAAAAAAAAAAAAAACAACTTGGGTGAAACTATAAAATAAATAGAAGAAAACAGCAAAACACTCCATGACACTGACTTCAGTGATGTCTTTAGGGATTTGACTCCAACAAGGGAAACAAAAGCAAAAGTGAAACAAATTGGATTATATCAAACTAAAAAGCTTCTGCACAAAGAAGCTTTCAGTAAAATTAAGAGACATACTACTGACTGGGAGAAAATACTTGACAAGGGGCAATATCTAAAATCTGCAAAAAACTCATACAGCTCAACAAAGAGAAAACAACCCAATCAAAAAATGAACTGAGGAGCTAAATAGACACTTCTCCAAAGAAGACATATGATGGCCAGCAGGCTTGTGAAAAAATGCTAATCATCACTTTAATATCAAGGAAATGGAAATCAAGCCCACAATGGGATACCACCTTACACCTTGAGAATGGCCACTATCAAAAAGACCAGAGACAAGTGTTGGTAAAGATGTGGAGAAAAAGCAACCCTCACACACTGTTGGTGGGACTGTAGACTGGTCCAGTTCCTCTGGAAAACAGTATGAAGGCTGCTCAAAATATTAAACATAGATCTAATGTATGACCCAGCAATTCCACTCCTAGGATTCTACCTGAAGAATGCAAAATCACTAATTTGAAGTTCTCCTATGTTCACTGCAGCACTATTCACAATATCCAAGTTATGGAAACAAGATGAGCTGTTAAGATGTGGTGTGTGTACACACACACACACACACACACACACACACACACAAATGGACTACTACTCAGCCATAAAAAAGATGAATCTTGCCAAACACCTTTGCTAAAACATGGATATAAGTGAAGTCGCTTATGCTAAGTGAAATAAGTCAGAAGGAGAAGACAAAATACTGGATGGTTTTACTCAACAGTCAAAACTAAACCAAAACAAACTTTAGAAATCTGACTATAGAGCTGAGGTTCCCAGAGTGAGGACACAGGAGCTCTGGTTTGCTCCATCTTGAAGTCTGAAATAATTTTGTGACAGATCTTTCACTAGAGAAATATCACAAAGGTATCAATATGAAGTACCAATGAAAATCTAGTGAATTTTTAAAATAGGGGTATTAAGGTGATTACATAGTAAAAAGTGAACAGTAAAAGCAAAATGAATGGGTCTTTTGACATGTAACTTATGGCACTACGTTATAAAGTATTGAAGCCATTTCCCTTACTCTCCTTATCTTTATAATGACAACACAAAATTAATTAATTAGACTATAAGACCAAGTTACTGGTCCCGAGAAGGGAAGAGGAAGGGGGGAATGGGAAAATGGCTTAACTATATGCTGAAGGTTAGAACTGAACATTTAGTGGTGAAATTAATGAACTATATATACATGTTGATTTATAATGAGGCATACCTGAAATTTATGTAACAATCCAATGTTATGTTAATATAAAATTTTAAAAATAATAGATATTTTGGAAGGGATTTTTCTGCTTTCTTTCCTTTTATTATTCATCATGAAATGTTGACTGAAGGCCTATTTTGTTTCAGACACACCCCTGAACACTGGAGATATATTTTCCATTTTCTTGAGAAACTCAGCCTATCTCATGGACAGTACTTACAGACGGGCAACACAGCGCTGTAATTCTCTTTAAGCTTTAAGGTAAGTTAATCAGTAACTTCTCCATAATGCTTTACATTTTACAAATTATTTTTATAGCATTTATATTTTAAATGCTTAAAATATATTCACTGAATGAAAGAAACAGTAATATTTAAAAGTATGGATAAGCGCTGAAGTAGGGGGCTGAAATCCTGGCTCCCCCACATGCTAAGGAGAAGCCCATCATCTCCTTAATCCTCAATTTTCAGTAAAACAGAGATGATAATAATAGTAATTACCTCATGTGGTTGTCAGGAGAATTAAATATAAAACACAACACATAATAAACATTTAATCAAAGTTATTCAAGATAAGAGGAATGATAATGACGAAACTTCACTTAATCTTCATACTGAATCTGATAGAAGAACAAATCTTCAAAGGTCCAAATCTCCAATATGTATGATGTAGGATAACGGCACTGTGGGTGGGAAGACAACACCCCACAGGTACGCTTAAAATACAGTGATCATCATCTATTAAAGGAACTAAGCAAGGAAATGATTTTTCTCTGGTTTGGGCCTTTGGGTGAAGGAGAGGAAAGAGAAAGAAGGAGCAAGTGAGAAAACAGGTCTACACAACTTTAAATCAGGTACAAGGCAAATGTCAAAGTCTAATATCAGAGACTTTAACCTTTAATGAAGTCATATTACATCTAACAGGACAAAAGGGAATATTGATTACAATGCATGCCTAGGACAGCTGTAATCGCCATTTTAAGGGTAATAACACAGTACAGGCCCTTCATACATCATAAATTCACCCCCCAGAAATGCAACTAAAGCTTAGTTTATTCTTTATGTTACCTGACATTTCAGTCAGTGCACTCTGATGTTTACTTACATAGCACTGAACCTCTGCTGAAAATCAAGCTGTTACAAACTAAAAACTCGTCTCTAACCATAGCTTATTGACTAGACTTAAGTCTGGAAGGATGTGAGCAGCACTGTCAAGATAAACAAAGTTGGATGCTCGTTAAGAGTAAACTGGACAGGTTATATCTGTTAATTTATGCAGTATGCCAGAGTCCAGCATGAACTGAGCTCAGGTACCCCAAGATTGAAGTGTACTGAGGGGAATTACTAAAGGGTGTACTAAGGGGAAGGCACTGAGGAGAGTTAAAGGGGGTTAGACCACGTGGCTAGGTCTTCTGGGTTTACTGACTGGTGCTTATGCAAAGGAAGAACAAACTTCCATCATTCTGATGCGAGGCAAGGTGCAAGCTGAAGCAGGGGCTCCGTGGAACTCTGCCCTTATCCTTCAACGGGGTGTGGGAAAGAGATTGTATTATCTCCAGAATGTTTTCAATTTAAGGAAATGACTCTTAAGTCCTTGAAAAAACAGTTTTGGGTGGCAGACACGGATATACAGTTGCAGCTTTCTAAAGTAGCTGTTCTAAAAGAGTTTCAGGGGCTGGCTATCTACCAAAATGAAAGTAAATTCTGGCACCATGGAGCATATGAATATATGTGTATCTATACATATGTATATGTATATAACCACCTTGACATCATCATAAAGGAAGGAATTATATAGAAGAATCAAGAATCAGAATATTCTGGTAAAACAGTGCACCATTCCTATACTTCATTTTCCTGAAAAACATTACCACCAGATACAGTATAATTTGTATATTCCTGTCTCTTCCCATTATAATGCACGCTCCATGAGACTAGGGGCTGACCCTACTGTTACTGCTGTAACTGCCAGTAAAGGATACAGAGCAGTGCCTGTCACATAGTAGGTAGTCACCAAGTATTTCCTGGATGAATCGAGCATTTTTTGCCCTTAAATCTGACTGTAGCTCAAACAAGTCTTACCTTCTTTGTTAAGACAGTTTGAAAAGGGTTTTCCTGCAGATGCAACACAAGTTACTGGTAAAGGAGTTTTTTCCTCAGTCTATTACTGTGAATATGATTTTGATCTCTAGTTTATTTCACAAAAATGGGTTTTTACCATATCACTGTTTCCTGGATGCAATTTCTCTCAGTCCTTTCCTCTGCCCCACCTTGTATGAACCTTTTATAAGGTTAAAAGTGTCAAAATGTCTGAGAGCTTCAAAAGGACATGAACAGTCACATTCATCTTGGTATTCCCTGAGATGTGTATTGCAGAAATAAGGGCTCAGTCAATGTTTACTGAATTGAGTCATAATCCCTGAGTCTTTCCCTATCTCTCATTTGCACATTTCCTATTACATCAGTGTTATCTTCTGGGGACCAGTTTCTGTTTCCCACACTCCACCAGGGCTTCCTTAAAATTAAGGTTAAGAAAATTTGTAGATTTATACTTTTTGGTATCACCTTTTTTACCAATATTGGTAAAATGAAAATAAATTACATATATATTTAATGTGGGTAATTAATGTACTTGACAGCCACCTCTTAAAAAAACCAAAACACAAAAATCAAAAGGTCAAAATAATTTACTTTCCACAGTAACCCATTCAAGCATAACTGGCTTTAAGTTACTATGTGTAAATATATTCTTGGCACAGAATTCTCTCCCCCTTCTTTTATGAATGACATCAGCTTGTAACTCCTGACCAACATGGCATATGGCAGTGCCTCTAAATGGTGTACAATTAAAACTCTCCTTAGGGTAGACGAGGTTCCAATGGTCTAATAAAGCCATTTACAAACGTATCATAAACAGCCAACTGTACCCGGTCCCACTGTCTCTCACCTATGTACAAATGTAGGGAGCTCTCTACATTGTGCTGACTCATAGGCAAATAGCTACAGTATTTTTCTAAGGTCAGGAAAGGATCTCTCAAAGCGGAGCATGAAATTAGAAAGACTTGACACCCCATTCCATTCATGAACCTGATGCCTTCCTAACTGATAAGCACCAAGTGGTGATCACAGGCTGCTCTGCAGGGGAACCCCAATGGCCTCTGTCTAAAGGTGTTCCCAAATTATCACAGGTGTTTTACAAGGGGTGGCCTCCTCTTTTACCCCCAGATCAACCCGCCGGGCAGAGTGGGTTGAGAAGAGGAAAAACTCCCCTTTCATGGATGGCAGTCTCAAGGGCGGGGACAGGAACTGTCCCAGGTCGAGGCTACTAGCAACTATGGAAGAAGGAAGAAGACGGAGCCCTTCCTCCCCGGGCTCTCGGCCCGGGCCTGACACCCCGATTCTGCACACACACACACCCACCCCCACCCCCGGGAGCGACGGTCCGGGATCCTCAGGCCCTCCATGCCTGGCTCCCCTCTAGACCCCAGCCCAGGCCGCGCCGCCCATTCTCGCACATGCGCACCTCTGGAAGACCCCCGAGTCCAGCGCTGCACGCAGGACCCAGCCAATGAGCGGGACCCCCGCCAGGTGCTTAATGTTCTTCAGGGGGATGCCCTTGCTGCCGCCCCGGGCCAGGATCAGGGCCGCCAGGTGCGGGGGCTTCTCCACCCCACGGCCCTGGCCGCCGCGGGAGTTGCGCTGCAGCTTCGGTGGCCGGCCCCGCGACGGCCGCCCCCGCGGGTTGGAGACGGAGGTGGCGGCCCCCTTCTCCACCGAGTCCATCTTCCTCCCGCGCCTTCTCCCCAGCTTTTCCACATCCGGGAGCTCTTCTCTCACCACATCTGCTGGGCGCCGCCCGACCACCCCGACCGGGCGCGCGGGTGGCTCCCGTCCTCGCGCTCCGCCCCCTCCACGCCCCGCCCCGCGTGGAGCATGCCGGGAGTTGTAGTTCGCTGCTGCCACGCTGGGTGTCACTGGCCGGCGACCTGAGCTAAGCGTGGGGTGTCCCAGAGGACTGCTAGGTAGTGGTGCTTCTGGGACGCGGGTAGTGTCCAGAGAACGCCCCACTTAAAAGTCATGTTGGATTTTCACTGCTTGATGCCTCCTAGTGCAAATCAATTTTATATTTTCAAATTTATGTATTTTCATTTTTAATCCAATTTTATGGATTTACCATTTGTTCGCAAAACTGCATCATTTCAGGAACTTCATACCTTAATATGTGTTTATACTTCATCCACACACCACTAAACATCTAGTACATTGCCAGCAGTTATCAAATTGACTCCCTTCTAACCACTGAACCACCTCTGTTCTCCTTCCCCTCTGGTAATCACCATTCACAGAGCCCGAGAATTATTTTGTTGTGTTTTGCTAGTTTGTTTGCTTTGGTTAGTTATATTCCATGTAAGAGTGGAACCATCTGGTAATTGTCTTTTACTTTCTGACTTACTAACTTAATCACCTCAGGTTCTGTCCATATTGTCATCAAAGGCAAGATTTCATTTTTGTAAGTAGCTGAGTAGTATTCCATGGAGTGTATGTACCATATTTTCTTCCTCTTTTTGGTGAAGTAACTTTGGTTTACAACATTGTGTGTGATTCAGAGGCATAGGATCACACTTCCTCAGATGGGTGTCTCCACACCATACCCACCACCAAGGCCCCCATAGTCCTCCACCATTGTCCATTATGACCACTACCCACTCTGGGTTTCCCCCATCTCCTCCTATAGCCTGGTTTCCACAGCCAGTTTTCTACAGTTTGTTATTGGTTTGTCTGAACCTTTGTTTTCTTTTTCTGTATTTCATATATAAGTGAAACCATCTGGTATTTATCTTTCTCCTCCCTTGTTTTTTTTAGCCTAATCTCCTCCAGTTCCATGCATGTTGTCCCAAATGACAAGAGTTCCTCCCCGCCAGCTCTCTTTATTACACACACACACACACACACACACACATGCACACACAGCTGAGTAGCTATATATATTATATATATACTATATGTCACATATAACATATATATGTTATATATGATATATATATATGTGTGTGTAGTATATATATATATAGCTGAGTAGCATTCTGTTGTGAATATATACTACATTTTTTCTAATCCACTCCTGTGTCCTTGGGCACTTAGAATGTTTCCACAACTTGGTTATTGTAAATAGTGCTGCAGTGAAGCTAGAAGCATATATATTCTTTCTAATTAGTGTTTCGGCATTCTTTGGTTAGATACCTAGCAATGGAATTGCAGGATCATGTGGTAGATCTATTTTGAATACTTTGGAAAACCTACATACTGTTTTTCATAGGGGCTGAACCAGTTTACATCCCCACCAACAGTGAGCAATGGTTCCTTTTACTGCACATCCTTGCCAACGCATGTTGTCTATGGTATTTTGATATGGGCCATTCTCAAGGTGTAAGGTAGTATCTCATTGTGAATATGAGCATTTTTTTCCTGTATTCCTGTTAGCCACCTGTATGCCTTTTTTGGAGAAGTGTCTATTTAGCTCTTCGACCCATTTTTTGATTGGGTTATTTGTTTTCTTTTTTTGAGTTGTATGAGTTCTTTGTAGATCTTGGATATCAGCTCTTTGTCAGATACATGGAATGCAAAATTTTCTCCCATTTAGTAGGGTATCTTTTTGCTTTACTGATAGTTTCTTTCTCTGTGAAGAAGCTTTAGAGTGTGATGTAGTCCCATTTGTTTACATTTATTTTGTTTCTATTGCTCTTGAAGATAGTCCATAAAAACATCTTTAAAGCCAATATCTTGGAGTTGTTTGCCTATCTTTGTATTTCATGTTTTGGGCTCTTAAATCCAACTCTTTAGTCCATTTTGAGTTAATTTTGCATCAGGTGTGCAATGGTGGTCTGCTTGCATTCTCTTTCATGTGGCTGTCCAGATTTTGCAACACCATTTGTGGAAGACAGTCTCCTTTTTCCAGCATATACTCTTGGATCCTTTGTTATAAATTAACTGTCCATGGGTGTGTGAGTTTATTTCTGGGCTCTCAGCTATATTCCATTGGTCTGTGTGTCTGTTTTGTTTTTTTTTTTCCCCAGTACCATACTGTTTTGATTACTTTACCTTTATAATAGTGTAGTTTGAAGTTTGGGAGTGTGGTGCCACCATGCTACCTCTTTTTCGTAAGGATTGTTTTGGCTCTTTGGAGTCTTTTGTGGTTCTGTATGAATCTCAGTAATGTTTGTTCTGTTGCTTTGAAAGATGACATTGCAGTCTTGACAGGGGTTGCACTGAATCTTTAGATGGGTTTGGATAAGATGTCTCTTTTAATGAGCAGACACCTATTCTTGATTTTTGGGGTTTTTTTTTTTTTTTTTTTTGGTCTGCTAAAAATATTTTTCCTATAAGAATTGTTACCTCTCTCACGGGGTGGGACTTTCACTCTGCATTAGTGACTGGGGATATGTGTGACCAGGCTCGTAGATCTAAGAACCTCATGTTTCTGAACATAGCTGTGGTCTAGCACAGGCATAGACTAAATAGCACTTCCTGGAGTCCTTCCCAGGGATTTTGAAAAGAAAGGATCTTTCTCTTCCTGAGTTTTTGGGTATAAGGACCCTGAATCCTCAGGGTGGGATGAGGAAAGGGAATGAGGGAGTTTCTGTTATGAAATCTGGGAGAGTGATGTTTATATAGAAAAAAGCAGGACCAAGCCATGAAGGGAGATGAGAGAAAGAGACAGGATGGCATCATTTAAGCCTCTTGATCCAGCCAAAAGTATCTGAAATGTGTGCACATGCATATACGTATGCGCACACACACACAAGCACACACAACATACACATGAGCACACACAATTCACACACCGACACATGTACACACACGACACATACATAAACACACACACTTCTTTTTTAAAATAGATTTTTGGCATGGCATCATCAAACTAACACATGTTTTTATCTTTCAGCACATCTGCAAGTAGAAAGTCTCCTTATCTCTTAGGTGCAGGCTGATACATCCGGGGAATGGAAGCTAGTGGTATTGCCCTCCCTTTGGCCCTTTCTGAGGATACAGAGTAGCCTCTCCTGTTTCTGGTCATCAGAGAGACAGTGAAACTTCCCCTCTCTTTGAGTGTGAGGTAACCGGTGGCCCAGACTGAGACTGGTGCTGGGGAAAGGTGCTGCCCTGGAGGATTTGGGAGGGCGTATGTGCTGTGCCTCTAGAGGGGAGCCGCTCCGAGAACCATCCTGGCACTGGGGCCCTTTGGGCAGCGTGTCCACATGCTGCTCTTCCAGAGAGACCTTTGCACTTACTGTGTTTTTGAGAAGTAACCACATGGGGAGGGCGTCTACTGCTTCTTCCACACCCAAACCTCCTTTTACCTCCATGCCCGACAACCATGGTAGTTGCCATTCTCCACAGTGATTCATAGTGCCTCATGAACCCTAACAGACTGCTGCACCCGAGTAATTGTCTCCCAGAGCATGTTGTCCTCCACGCTGGGGACGGAGCAAGGGGCACCCCTGTTACTTATCACGGGCCACTGCAGGAATTTGTCCAAATGCCAGGGGACTTGGGCTCCTCCAGGGAGGAACTGTTCCTTTCTTGTTCTATTCTCATTCAGAACAAAGTGTGGCTCACAGTATGGGCTCAGTAAACATGACAGAACTGTATCTCCTATCAATTTTTTTGTCTCTGCCCACGCATACGTTTTTATATAGGTTGAATCTTAGCAACATAAAGCATTTTGTGTTCTTCATATTGTTACAGTGAAATTTTGGCAACACTCAACAATGACTGATCTCAAGCCTGAGAAAGATAGGGGTGGAGGGGCGGGGGCGGGGAGGGTGTAGTAAAAATGGAAGGTTATTCTTCCAGTCCAGTATATGGCCATGACATTTGACAAATATTTTTCTTCAACAAAATTAGCGAATCCTCATTTAATACATTGTCTTCAGTCTAATCTGGGACATAAAGTTACAGTTAAGCAAGATGAATAAACTCTAACATTTGCCTTAAACGATTTACCTGTGCTTAACTATACGTGACGCACTTCAGCATTTGCTCAGTCAGTACATCTCCTGCTGTGTTCTTATCACAATCGAGTGAAACTCTAAAAAGAGAAAGAGAGTGGCTGTGCCAGGAAGAGGAAATGTTAGCTCATCTTTGTCTTTGGATTACTTTGGAGAAATAAAAATAAACCACTTGGAAACCAAATGTTCAGTCAGGTGTGAAGTGTTTTGACAAAGAATATTTCACTTGTGTGTCTATGTAGTGAAAGAATACATCTTTTATTTCCTCGTTTTATGACTCTGTATAGGAGCAAACTTAATACATAAAAGAGTCCTTTCATTCATTCATCCTTTTATAATTCTTTCATTACACAAGCCAGGCCCTGCACGAGACTTTCAGAACCCCAAGCTGAGGTGACCAGGATGGAGTGCTTAGGGGGAAAGAGGCATACCTCAGTATGTGTCTGGAGTAGCCTGAAATCTGAATGAATTAAAGTATCCAAAGGAGGAAAAAGTGATCAATGATTTCAAATGTTGAGACGGTCATTGTGTGGAGACTTTCATATTTAGCAATGTAGAGTGATCGGTGAGCTCAAGGAAAGGAGGACCACTGGTTTAGTGTTGACAAGACCCTGCTTGGGGCAGGTTGAGGAGGGAATGTGGAGATTGGTATGAGGAAAAAAGGAACAGGGACTGTTATTGTCAAGTGAGTCAAAAGAGGTTTCAACTTGTTTTTAATAACGAGGAAGGAAATAATAGTATGGCAATAAAGGGAATTACAAGGGGAAAAATTAATGATGCTGAAGAAGAGGGGAGAATTGCTGAAGCACTTTCCTAAAGTAGATCACATATCTAATTCTCTGTCCGTGGTGGGACTGACTTTGGCTAGCATCAGAAGAGAAGATGAGCTTCACGGACTTGTGTTTGGGTATGTTGGTTGATCTGGTACCGAAACCGGACAAAGATAACACAAGAAAACTACCGACCAATATCCCCAATGACTATAAATGCAAAAATCCTTAACAAAATATTAATTTATTAGTTCTTCGTGGCCACTCTCGCAAATTACCACTACATTGCCAGCCTAAAGCAACAGTAAACATAGTCTCTCATAGTTCTGGAGGCTGGCGGTCTGAAATCAATATCACTAAGCTGAAATAAGGCCATAGTTCCTCTGGAGGCTCCTGGGGAAAAATCATGTCTTGCTCCCAGTTTCTGAAGGCAGCTGGCACTCTACCTTGTGGCCACATCACTCTAGTCTCTACCTCTGTTGCCTTGCTGTCTTCTTCTGTTTATAATGTCTTGCTGCCTACTTCTTATAGGGGTATTTGTCAACGAATTTGGGCACAATTGAATAATCCTTGCAATGTCCTCATCTCAAAACCCTTAATCACATCTGCAAAGTCTTTGTCATATGAGGTGACATTTTCCCGAGACTCTTCAACTAGACTGGTTGGCGCCTTCTGTTGAATTTTGTGTCAGGGTTCGATGTCCCCTTTGTGAGCCCATTCTGTGCAGGACTGATATGAAACTGAACCACTATCATGGACACTCATTGAGTTCTTTTTCCAGATTGATTTAACATGAATAAAAGCAGTGCGAGGAGAATCACGTAGATTCTGACAGCCATGTCTTAGCCTTGGTTCTGCCTTAAGTGGGTAGTTTCTCTGCTGGGGTTAAATGAGATATTATCAAAGTCCAGAATCTGCCCATAATGAAAGGTCAGTGACTCGCAGTGTTAGTTATGAGGTTTTAATGTTGCTGACTCTCCCCAGCTAGTGAGTGGGAATGAGTCACACCAACCTCTAACTTTAGCAGCCCAGTCAGTCTGGTGATAGAAGAATCCCAGATCTGAAGGGTGTTGCCATTCCTTCAGTATTTCTGGGAGTCCTCAGGGGTGTCTTGTGAAAGTAGAAGTCCAGGTTATCACTTAGAGCTGCAGCGATTGCTGGTGACCCCGAGACCCTAAGATCTCACTTCTCTCTCTGGAGTTGAACCAAGACTTTGTAACCAGCTTTTTTATAGAGAGATTTTTAGAGAATTGTAATTATAATACATAGACACATTTTTTATATATTCTTTTTAGTATTATGATATCTTTAAACTTATTGTTACAGTTTGTATAAAATGACTTTAAATCGTCAGAGCATAATTTATTGAGCAAATCTTTATTGCTGAACACTTTAATATAAGGTAATAACCCCTAATAGCTTTGTGTGTAAATTTGTAAGTATGTAAGCAATAGTTTCTGGAACAGATTTCTCGATCAGCATGTGGTGGTTATTTTCCTTTGACTTTGAATCCAGTCAGTGCTGTCGGCAGGTGTTGAGCATTGTTACTATGTAAAAGTTATCTGTTGCTGTATAACAAATCATCCTAAAATTTATCACCTTAAAACAACAAACATGAATATCTCACAGTTTCCGACGGGCAGAGAGCCATTTGGAAGGGTGTTTCTGGCTCAGGGTTTCTCATGCAGATTCATTCAAGCTTTGGGGGAGGGTGACGGTCATCTCAGGACTTGAGGAGCTGGAGGACCCAATTCCAAGATGGCTCATCCGTGTGGATGCCAACAGACCTCAGTTCCTGGAGACTGATGAACCAGGAACTTAGTTCCCCAGAGCTTTTTGACCCAGAGCGTCATCTTTGTTGGCAGTTGGTAAGAGGCTCCATTAGTCCTTCCATACGGGCCTTTCCATGACTTGCTCTGATAAAGTGATCCAAGAAGGAATTAGAGAGAGCAGCCAAGATGGAAAACACGGTGTCTTTTGAAGACATGGTTTCTGGAGTCACACACCATCACTTGTGATTTATCCTGTTTGTTACAAGTGAGTTACTGAGTTTGGCCCATAGTCAAGGAGAGGGAAACAGGGGTCTGCTTTTAAAGGGAGGCACCTCAGAGAATTTATTGACATATTTTTAAAAACACCATAACCTAGGTATTGTGCTTTTTTTCCTCCTCTCCATCCTTCCTCCCCTTCTTCCTTTCCTTCCTCGCTTTTTCTTCATTCTGTCCCTCTACTTTCCCTCCCTCCCTTCCTTCCTTCTCTTCTCTCTTTTTTATTAGCTGAAGAAGGCCATTCACCCCAGCCTGGGAAGGAAGCTCAAAAGACCACATTAATAATCCCAAGTAAGCCACACATGGGTAGAATTTTTTCAAAACTCCATTCAAGAACCCACATGGTTGCCAAATCATAGATATTTCCAGAAAATGTGACAGTAGGGTCTAAAGAGGAGACATTTAAAGCATGGTCAGAGTCTATTGCTGAAATGTGACCCAACGTGCACCTCCCTCAGCAGAGCTAAAAAACAGTGCAAGTGTGCTGGCTGAGAGGCTTCCACAGCCACCAGGTTGCTGATGGTTTGGTGTTTATGGTCTTAAATTTAAATAATGATTTGAATTGGTATTTGAAACCTGTAATGGACATGTTAATTTTTGAATTTATATCAAGATAAAGTTTTTTTAAGCATGGATATATTAGTGTTAGGGAAATTATTCCAAAAATCAGCATGGAAAGGAGGTGTGGAAAATATACTTGAAAGTGTGCATGGAGCCAGGGAGCGGAGGGTTAATTTGCGGGGAAATGGACTGTGGAAACTCAAATTATTTGCAAGGGTCTCTGGACCTTTCTCTGCCTCCCCCTACAAAACTACTACTGAGAATGATATGAGGAGGAAGGAGAAAGAAGGTGCCTCAGGCTTAATGAAGTCAGAGCCAATAAGGAATTCAGCTCGTGCAGTCTGGGATGAATAGGTAAGGCTGAGGTCTGAAGGGGGCAGGCAGCTGGTGATGGTAAAGACATCAGCGGATGACCTGTTCTCAATTAGAGAAGCCCTGGGCAAAAGAGCAGATCCTTCCAGGCACACCCAGCCATGGCTGTGAGCTGCTGGGGAAAATATAAGGTGAACAGGAGCAGGCCAGGCCTGGTGCCGGGGACGACCACACAGGTCATGGAGGAACCAGCACCGAGTGTCCTAAAGCTGTGGAAGCAGCGCTGCAAAGGTGAGATTTAAAGCCAACAAAACCAGGTTGCCTAACCGTGAAAGGAGAAGCTCTGGGAACAATACTCTGCAATGTGGTGAATTAAAATACGGCCTGCCCCTGCCCCTTAATGCTGTTAAAGGAGAACACTCATTTCCTAGAGGGGTGCGATCTGATCGCTCTTAATGTTCACAGAGAAGGTGTTTGTCATGCTGTAGCGCCAGCAAGGCACAGGGCAGGGAGAGTCTGGAGCCCTCAGTGGCTTTTTCAGGCTTTAATGTTGTTTCTATACCCATTCTTGGGGGGCAAGCCCGCAGGCTGGCAAGGCCGGGGGAACCAAAGGGCTGGCAGGCCTCCCAGGCCCCAGTGAATCTTTACGCTT
Source organism: Scalopus aquaticus (assembly GCA_004024925.1). Taxonomy (NCBI): domain Eukaryota; kingdom Metazoa; phylum Chordata; class Mammalia; order Eulipotyphla; family Talpidae; genus Scalopus; species Scalopus aquaticus. Next base: position 115,356 of record PVIJ01000498.1, read on the forward strand.
TCTCTTTGGGCTCTCTCTGGCGTAGCCTCTTGGTCGCTTCCTCTCGTAGCCATCGCTTGTCCTCTTGTAGCTACTCTGTGTAGCCCTCTGCGTCTCTGGGTGATGCCGTCTTTAAAGCCTTAGCATCCAGGCTCAGGTGTGCTCACTTAGCATGCCCACGCCATACTCCGGGTGTGCACCCTCCAGCACGCATGCCCCGTGCCCATGCTCCCCAGCCTCCTGCATTCAAGGCTATAGGTGATAGCCACAGAGGCCAGCGGCATAAAAGCCTGATGGTTTCACTCACTACACATGCTTTACCACATGATCTCATTTCATTTTTAATACAACCTTAACCCTAACTCGTGTACCCAGGTAAGAAGATGGAGGCCCCTTCAGTCTCTAAATACAGGTTTCCCTCGATATCCAAAATAGTACTGTATCTGTAGTGTTACTATGAAGCTTTTCTCGAGCCCAAATAGTGTAAAGCAAAGAAGCAATTAAGATTAATTCATAGGGAAATCTTTTGAACATTTCCAGACTATCCAAACAACTTATCAAATCATACTAAGTCGCACATGAAACCTAAAATCACACTCACATGTGACAATGCGTAAAAAGCCTTCAGCTCAGTGATTAACATGAAATATTCATGTGAATAACACATGTAATATTTGTGTCTTCGAGAAAAACAGTTAATGAACAGTTTCCTCTTTCATCACAGGATAATGGAGCCTTTTTAAATACTGGAGTCACATTATTAGCTTACAATGTTGTATAGGTTTCGGGTGTAGAACTTACACATTAACCTGTGTACAGTCTACATAAGGACAATGCTCCGAGAGGCCCATTGGGTAGAAAAGGTAAAGTGTTGGTGAGAAGGAGGAAGGCATGGCCGCGAGGAGCAGGAAAGAGGGCATTTTAAAGCTGTTTGCTGTGCTGTAAACACCTTCCCTGCCTTCCAGCTGGAGCTGACTACACACGAGTCCCCGCAGTACCCTGGTTGGGGATTGGCATGCAGGCCCCACGGTCCCGCACGTGCAGTGTGTGGGGAAAGAGGCGAAGCGGGGTGGGCATACACAATGCCCGATGCAGCTGATTAAGGATGCTGCTGGCGCAAGAATTCAGAACCTCCCAAGACTCCTCAGAGAAACTGTGGGATAATGGATACCAATTGTACATAGTTTGGGGGTTGGGATATTTTATTAAAATCTTGAAGTCCAAGGGAACCACAACAGACTCAAGAACTTTGAGGACTGATAAACAACTGATACTTAGGTTACAATTATTATGTTTGATTCCAGACTTTATCATGTTGGTGAATGGTCGGCAAACAAGGTGATAAGTCTAGAAGGATTCTGTTGTCTTTGTTCTCATGAAGGCATTTGTGTTTTGAGGGTTTCAGTAGGCTGAGGTGCAAATTCTAATCCCCAGAACCTGGGCAACATTACAAAGCGGGCTGCAGGTGCCCTTCAGAATCTTGAGATGAGGAGAGGCACGTGGATAGTCCAGGTGGACCCACTGTGATCACGGGCGGTATAAGAGGGAGGCAAGCAAGTCAGCTGTTGAGAGAAGACAGAAGAGCAGGCCGGAGCGGAGACTGTTACACTCCTGTCTTGGAGGACAGAACATGAGGCCGTGGTAGGGGAAGGCAGGTAGCTTCTAGAACCTAGAAAAGGTAAGAAAACTATTCCCCCCTCAAACTTTCAGAAGGAACAGAAACCAGACAGGCCCTTGGTTTGAGCCCCTTGAAACTGATTTTGGACTTCTGACCCTTATGACTTTAAAATAATTCATTCGAGCTGTTTTAAGCCACTAAATTGGAAGTAATTGACTATAGCAAACTAATATAGAAGAGGAGTTGGGCCACTTGTGCCAGCATGGCAAGGGGAGAGGACGGGGTGCTCCCCCGAGTCTCGGCTGGCAGAGTTGCTGCGGGTAGTCCGGAGCTGCGGTCGGTCTTGGGAGTCGGGAATGGCGAGGGGGAAGCCGGCACAGCGCAGCGGAGGCGGCGGGCAAGCATTGCTCTCGGTGTGTCGGTCTCTGCTAGGCTGGTGAGTGGCTGCTGTGGCAGAGCGGAGAGAAGCTTGTGAGTCCGTGGGGGGGGGGGGGGGGAGCAGGATGAGATGGCGCCGGGAGAACCGGCTGTGTGGAGGCCGGGCTACTACCTCTTTGCAGAAATATTAGCGGTCCCTGAAGACTCCTCGAAAGACCTGATGAGTTCTGACATGAGCGGGGAAAGCCAGGCAGGTGGATTACTGTCGTTTCAGGTACTGCATCTAGACGACCTGGACAAACTCGGATAACAAAAGGGTCTTAATAGCAGATTTAAGAATCCTGGTCCTTCTAGTCAGCCTCCCAGGGATGAATGGAATGAAAGACACCCGCAGCCGACCTTGGAAAGGTCAAATGTATGCGGACAAGTGAAAAGGTGGCGGGGATCTTGTGGCCATTAGATGGCCCCCTCCCCGCGAACAGGAGAGCTAGTTGAGTGACTTCTGCCCCTAAGAGCTGAAAACACTCTGTGGGGTTGTCTTTTCGGTAAACCTGGGAGCCTGCAGGCTCCGCATGCTATTTCCTTGTTTTACAACCTTTGGCCACCTGTTTCTCACCTATGAAGTTAAGTGAAATGGTGTTTGTTACATCCTAGGCTGGAGAAAGGGAAAAGAGTGACTTTGAAATTCTTATTTTTTTTTTTTTTGAAGATCCTATTTCTCCTTTCGATAAGGACAGAATTGGATAGAATATGCAAGAACATAACTGTTTGCACCTTTACATTGTCAGCTGCAGTTATATTCTCATAGCCATCCATCTCTTTATCCAGCAAATGTTTATTGAAGCCCCATTTCCTACTCGCTTTGCAGTAGGTTATATAAATTAAAAAAAACCAACACATAACTTCAGTTATAAAGAAATCTTAACATTTCAGAGGAAGACAGATATGTAAATTATTAAATATAACATGGGGATAATTTACATAATGCATTTTATCTTCAGTCTTCTTGTATTCAGTCATCCCATTCAGGCAGATATTTTCCACATGATACATTGGCACTTCCTTTCACTAACATTTATAATATTATGATGCTAGGAAAATGTTTGAGCTTTAACAGCCGTTTTAAGAGCCTCATGTTCTACAGACTGAGCTAGCTGGGCACTTTAACAGCCGCTTTAAACTCACCATCCATCCCTTCAATCATAAAGAGATATGACAAGTATCTATAAAACTGTTCTGAATACGTTACAAAGCCTGGGGAAATAGGAAAAAGCACTTTGACCCTCCTAATGCCCACTGAAAAGGAAATAAAACCGAAAGTTATCCTAAAAGAAAGGTATTGTCATGGGATGATAATATCCAAAATATGCTAAAGTGTTCTCCCTATTACTTGATTGACCTCACCACTTTTGAGTATTTTTATGTCTATATTTATAATGCATGTTGGTCTCTTGTTTTCTTGTAATATCATTGTCTGATTTGGGTATCAGAGTAATAATGGGTGCATGCAGTGAGTGGAGAGGTGTTCATTCCTTTTCTGATTTTTGGAAATGTTTGTGCGGGAATGGTAAATCTACGATAGACATTTGGTGGAATTTATTAGTGAAGCTACCTGGACAGATCTGTGTTGGGGGTAGGGAGGGCTTTTATTACTGATTCAGTCATGTTAGTTGTTACAGGTCTGTTTAGATTTTCTACTTTCTTGAGTCAGCTCCGGTAATTTGCTTCGTCTCAGTTATCTAATGCATTTGGATCACTAGTATTTTCATTACCAGCAATGATTTTTATTCAAACTCTAGCAGCCACAAAATAACATTCCCCCCCAAAAAAACTTACAGACTCATTATATATATTGTATAATATATATATATATGCTATCTATTATATAATATACGTACACACAATATAATACACACACACACACACACACACACACACACGCATGTTATTCCTGTCCTAAAGATTATTTCAAATCCAGGAACCTTCATCAGGTGATTTCATGATGTCCCCTCTGTGTCAAATTTCCCTGAATAGATTCATGTCTTATTTTAGGGATATTACTTTGATTATATCTATAAATACGTATTTTTATTTTTATTTTAGATGGGAATTTCAATGGTATGTGTGTTACCTGTCTCTATTCTCCATTTCCATTTTTTCTAATCATTTTAACTCTTCATTTTCTTCATTTCACATTGTGACTCGTTTTTTTATCTTCTATGTCCTTTACTCTATTTCAGTAATACCTACTTTCCCTTGTGCTTCTTCCATGTGATGAGATTTTATTTCTTAGCCATACAACAACTGGAGTATAGACCAGAATTGTGGGGAGGTGGTGGTGAGAGGATTCACCAGAGATAGAGTGGGGAGCAAAACAGGCAGACAGACTGAAATACACTGCTGAGGGGAGCAGCGGGCGAGGCAGGAGAGGTCTGCTCTGCCATGTGGGAAGCTCCCTGGCTGGGGGATAGCTTCATAGTGCTGAGTATTTATTTAACTCCACCAGGCAGACCCCTGTGATGAGATTTTTTTGAAACTATAACCAAATACTTTTTTTAAATGAAATTTTAGTGATTGTCCACTGATTTTATAAAATGATATAATTTCTTGGGGGTACATCTTCGCCTCTGTGCGTATGAGCCTCGCCTTACCCACCACCAAAGTTTAGTGCCACTCCCGCTATCACACTGGTGTCCTCTATGTGAATGAGTCTATTTTCTCTTCTGATTTCTCCTAGCTTATATTCTATTTCATTCTTTTTTTTCACAAAATCCTTGCTGAACTGCTGCTGGGTCTCTGTTTCTTAGTCTTGTTTCATAGAGGCAATTGCTTATTCACGATTTTTCTCATTTCTATTCATTACCTGGAGATAACCTTTATTTCTTCATAATATTGTTCTAGTAAAGTGACCTTAATTTCTCAGTTGATTTTTTTTCCCCCTGTGCCACTCCTCCAGTTTCTGCAGGAATTTGGGGGAGTGAGAGTGGATCGAGGATCTATGGCAGAATAGCTGCTGAGGTCATCAAGGGGGTTGTTTAACAAGATGACCACTCTCTTCCTTGGCTACAGAGCAGACGGCTTCACTCCAAATGGCCCTTTCCTGTGATGCCTCTGGCTTCGCCTGCACCACTGTTTGGAAGCCCACTGCTTCCTGCGGTGAAGGCGGTCCCTCCTTCTGCTGTTGCAGGTCATGGTTCTCAGCCCTCGCGCCTTAGCATGTACCGCTCTGTTTTAGGAAATGTACTTTTGGTCTGGATCTCTGTGAGCTCTTCTGAGCTAGCGATGCTTCTGGCAGGAACATTTTTCCCCTCTGCTTCTTTGTAAGGAATGTTGTCTGTTTCATCCTCATTGCTTTTGAAAGGGCTTTCACCTATTTTTAACTGTCATCTGGTTTTGCCAAAAACAACTTCACAGTTTTTGTTTCTCTTTTTAATGCCTTTTGGATGATTTCCAGGAGGAGAAGATAGAAATGCTGTCTTCATGCACTATTTTGGAACGAGATAGTTGAAGCTTAAATTTGGACATTTCTTATCCTTGCTTCCCTCCCATGCTTTACGTTCTTCTTTGTAGTTTATCTATGCTAACAATAAATCTGACTGAATTCCTAGTAAATTGTCATCTCTATCCCTGGCTTCTCTCCTTTGGGTTATCCCTCCTTTGCCTGTTGTCAGCCTCGCGTGGATGTTCCTAGGAAACATCAATAGTGTTTCCCTTTTGTGTTCCCTTGTTTCTTCTCCTGCTCAGTGGCAACTAGATTTCTCAAACAATTGAGCCAAAAATCCCAGAATTGTATTTGTGTCAATATTCAAAACCTCTCATTCTTCACCTGTCCTTGTTAATTTCCATGATCCCATCTTGGTCTGTACCTTACACATGGGTTTCACCTGCTGTTATTCTTGGCTGTATTGGCCAATTCAGCTTATTGCTATTCTCAAGTTAAATAGACCCCCTTCCTATCATTCCTCTGCTCAAAAACCTGCAAGGTTCACTAACACAAACAATAATTTCTTGACCCTTCCATATACTCTCAGTTGATGAACATCTAAACTCTCTCAGCATAAAATGAATGTTTTCTAAAAACTGTCTATATTCCTTTATTAGCATAACTTTATCTTTTGTCCAGACCTGGTAGGGCTGTTGTTGATATTCATTTGTTGATGTCTTGGCTAATTTTCAGGTTCACTTTTAAGACGCCCCTTCAAAATATTCACTAACTCCAAAGGAGCTAACCTCTCCTTTGCCTGCAGTCCCGTAATTCTTGTTTCTCTCTTCCTTGCTACATACAGCACTGTGTGTTATATGTCTGCCTCTCCTACTACTTTGTGAATTTCTCAAGCACAGGTACCACACATTCCCAGCTTTATTACCCACACTCCGTGATGTAGGTCCTTATGTAGTGGACAGTGTTCATTTATTTGAACTTCAGTTATGGTTTTGTAGTAACTCCAAGTAGAGATCATCTATAAATATGCAATTTTATTTTTATGTGGTTTAATGGGTAATGTTAGTGTTCAAAAGTGTAAAACCCTGTGTTTAAAGATTTTTATAATTGTAAATAATTTATGAATGTAATTTTTATTTGCTAATCTTTTAATATTTCTTTTAACTTCATTCTAAAATACATAAAAATAAAAGCCCCTGCATCTACTCACCTTTCTAATTTCTTGAAAAATTTGTGTAGAGGGATGTATTTCTCCTGGGGCCAGATTATCAGCACCTTTAATAATTGCTAGCTGTTATGACCCTTACTGTCTCTTATCTTCATCATGTTACTGCTTCTTAGGCTCATTCTATATCTCCACCACCCTCCTTCCCCCCACTGTATTTCTGAAAGCACTAAGAACCATACAAAGTGGTGGTAGATCTGCTCAGTTACTGGTGATTTGGGCTCAGAGTTGTTGAAACCAGGTCAGCACAGAAAGTTCCACCCATGCCAGCCAGAGAGAAATCATCTGTGGACATTCTCCTTGGGGTCCTGCTTACTGACTTCTTGCTCATCTCTCCCTCCTCAACACCACCCCACCCCCAACAGTTTTGCAAGACTCTTACCTCATAAACTTAAAAGAAAATCTTAACCTACATTTTTTTTTCCTGGATTACATGTTCAGAAAATACTGCAAATGTTATCTTAAAACACTCTTGGAACTATTCACAATTCTTTCTTCTGGATGTAAATTCCAATTTTGTTTTAAGATGTTCCCTAAAGTGGCTATCTGTTCCACCTGTCAGGAAAGATTAAAGAATTCTTGTTCCTTTCTAAATAAGAATACTTTCAGTTGGTAAAGAAAACACCATTCAAAGCAATGCTTAGTAGGTTACCTTCTTTTTCTGAACCTCTTCTCATAAAATACCTGTAGCAGTGCCAGGTATCATACTTAAATACGACATTGCAAAGCACAGAGAAACTGTCTCATCAGTTTCTCCTACTTAAGAAAAAAAAAAATTCAGCTTCTAGAAACTTCTAAACCTAATTCCCTCTTGCACTAATAGACTGACTTTCAGCAAGGTCAAGATTTACTCCTGAGTTGGGTAATATGTCCACCTCTGTGTCGGGGCAGACTTGAATATACCCACGATTTTGTTAGTTTGAAAGATGCAGGAATTTAGTTTGGTAGAGGCAAGCATGAGTGTTTGTTGTTGTCTAAACTTTTTCTGCCTAAAAAGGTTGATGGGGACCTTACCTTTGTAATGATGCCATCAGAGTGAGGTATCTTCTCCAGAAGTACAGCCTTTTTTGTTTTGTTTTGTTTCCTGTGTGAGGAATCCTGCCTAATTCCTAGCCTTATAAACTTAAAAGAAAATCTTAACCTACATTTTTTTCCTGGATTACATGTTCAGAAAATACTGCAAATGTCATCTTAAAACACTTGGAACTATTCATAGTTGCTTCTTCTGAATGAAAATTCCAATTTTAAGTTATTACCCCAAATCCTAAACTTCTGTTCTAGGTTCCTTATATTTCTAACCAAGACTGTTGCTTAACTAGATGTTCACCTGAGGTGAGTCAGGAGGCCTGAGGAAGCCCTGTGTGGGGCCAGAATCTTAATACCTTTACTGCAATTCTAAATGCATTGTGGGTTCTACCACTAAGCACTCTGATGCTGCCTCTGACTATCTGCTGACCTGTAATGTCTCTTTGTGTGAACCTCAACTCTCAGGCACTGCAGAAAGTTGGCAAAGCAGTTTTGCTCAGAGATGACTGTGATTATTGAGTATGTTTGATTTCTGTGGCAGATTATCAAATACTGTTCAGTTTGCTGACGGTGCACAGTCTTTTTTTTTCTTTCCGGTCTGCTCTTGATTTGATCTCTCAAACACGAGTATTCTTTTGTACACTGCACACACTAACTAGGGGGATTTTCCCCTACAAGATTTTAGATAACCAAGGCATTTTTATCATAGCTTCTATAACCTGCAGAAGAGTTTTATTCCACTAGGGTCTGTTTGCTTTATGGTGATCCTCAGGAGCTATGACAGTTTATAAACTTGGACATTTCATATATCTCTGTCTATAGAATATGATGGGTTATATGATGTCTGCATCTGTACATGCTTACACACACAGTTTCAAATTGGATGTGTTTATATTCCAAGCTTTCTAAAGACAAAAGGTATTAAGTTCGTTTGACTTGTGTGGGCAAGTATACCTTTCTAAGGTTTAATGTGATCAACATTTATAAGACACAAGAATGAATAAGAGAGAGCTTAACTCTTCAAGGAATTATGGAAGGGCATGCATGATACAAGAAGAATGCAGACAGTAAATGGAGAAACTTGGGTGTCAAAGACAAATGGTAAGAGTAGGGTACTTAGAAGAGGGAACAGATCACATGCAGTTCAGAGGAAGTGTGTCAAACAAGCCTTGAAGGGCTACTTGGTCTTCTGCAGTAGCCCTAGAGGGGTAGGATGGAAAGGACCAGTCCACACCTGCTCTCAGACACCACCACGCGTGCTCTCGTTGCACTGTCACTGCTACTGTCCCCCTCTTGGTGCTCCTTCCAGCCCTCGTTTTTTTTTTTATTATTATTATTGCAACGTCTTTTTTTTTTTTTTAAGTCTTCCACTGATTAGATGGACCCCACTCACATTATTGTGTATAACATTCTTTATTTTATTTTATTTCTATTTTTTATTGTTATTATTTGTATCTTTTATTATTGTATATTCCCTGTAGGTTGCCCACCACCCATTCACCCATGAGCCATCACCATAGTCCCTTGTGCTCTTTTCTCCCCCATTTTGGGCCCTTATCCTCCCCTTCCCTCGCTGAATGTCTCTCTCTTACTTGGTCTCCCTATATTCCTGTTACAAGTGAAACCATTCGATATTTTTCTGTTTCCTTCTGGCTTATTTCACTGAGCATGATCCTTTCTAGCTCCATCCATGTTGCTGTGAATTGCATGTGTTTATCTTTTTTGAATGCTGAATGGTATTCCATTGTGTATATGGACCATATCTTCTTGATCCAGTTATCTATTTGTTTGGCATCTGGGTTGTTTCCATATCTCAGCTATTGGAACAGTGCTTATTGCAGTGTCTTTGGCTTACCAGCATTGGTTACCAGCACTCCCTCCCCCCCCCCACCATCATCCATTGTGCTCCCTCCCTACCTGTTCCTGTTAAAAATCACTTGGTTTTCATAGAACAGATTTAGCCCTCATTAAGTGTTTTTCTACTGATGTTTTTCTGAGAATATTTTCTATTCATACTACTAAAACTCAGTATATCCCCATTCCATTCATCTTCTTTACTGCAATTGCTTTTCCTATTTAATCATACATTATAAATTGGTAGCCAGATCTACTAAGCAGGGTATATTTGGAAGCCCTGCTTCCAGCCTTGTTTTCTCTATTCTAGTTTTCTCTTCTGCTCACAGGATACTAGTTTTAATTTCTTCCTGGTTTATCTGTTTAAAAATTAACACATCTTTATATGTGTACATAATACATGCATGTCATAATATGATCTATAAATCCAATTACATATAATATATACTATTATCTCCCTTTTCTTAGATAAATGATAGATTATATACAATTTCCACTACCCTTCTTCAATTAGCAACGTATCCTAGAGATAATTCTATAGTAAATATGTTAAGTGAATGATTAAGCAAATAGTTTGGGGTTATAGTCCAAAGAAAATTGAAATCACTTCTAACTTTTTGAAAAATCAAGGTTCAACAACTGTCCAACAGTTGCATGCAAAAACAGTTGTCTACTAAAGAACCATATTAGGTTTTTGGTAATAGAAATTAGTATCTTCAGCATTTACATCCTAGATAGTTTGTTGTGTGCATACATACATTCATACATATACACATGTGCTCTAGTAAGCTTTTGTTACTTTTCATAAAGCCTGTGAGAGTTACGGGCTGATGTGCAACGTGCTACAATTTTTCCTTATTGAAATAATGTGGTATATTCTCCAAGTGGGTGTTATTACATAGACTGTTTGCTTTCCACAAAAGAATGCTGACAATTACTGGAAAATCCCTTTATTTCTTGATTCTAATTTGCCAGGATGGATGTTGTGATTTAAAAATCAAACAGTAGGTGGCACTATAAGTACATGGTCTTTAGAGACCAAATTAATATCTAATAAACTTCAATGTGTAATATTCCTTGATGTTATTCTACCTCATGTCATTTTAAAAGGAATGAACCATTGCCTGGCCATGAGGTCTAAAAACATATTTGAATATTTAGTTTCTGTTCAAAATGTAATTTAAATACTATAAGTTGGGACTATGAAGGGCTGTGTGTATGTGTGTGTGTAGGCATGTATGTCTCTGTGTTTGTGTCTATGCACTCACATGTTTTTAAAGAGATAACATCACTGATATACCATTAACAAAATCTACACCTAAACATGGTATTTCAGTATAGGAAATAATTTTGATGGGTTATATATTCCAGGGCTGGAATATCCAAAACAGACTGAGATTTCCTAGCCACTTACCCATGAATTACTCACCCCTTATCTTCAAAAGGCTATGAAGTCAAAGGAGCCAAAGAAATCAAAGCCTTGATATCAACATTCGAATTTTGTTGCTCTTCATTAATTTATATCACAATTTTATTTTTACTTTGCATTTAAACATTTTTTAAAAAATTTATAACCTTTACATTATATACTCTGGTTTCTCTTCAGATCATATAAATCTTTCATCTTTTACTTTGCATTTTTTATGGTGCTCTTAAGTTGCCAATGGCCTCCATGTTGCTAAGTCCAGTTTTCATTCTTGTGGCTTCTTTTGCATTTCCTACCACTGATGACTCTTTTGTCTGAAAACATCTTTTTTGCTTGGCTTTCAGGACTCCCCGTCCTCCTCACTGTTGCTTCTGTGTTGGCTTCTTCCATTTCTTCTCCATAAACCCCTCTTCTAATGTCAGAGTGCCTCAATATTTGTCAACCTCTCTATCTTAAGTCCACTTCTTACTGTTATGCATCAGGCTAATGGTTTTAAATACAAGTAAAATATCTACATTTTGAGTCCAGAAGATTCAACTGCATAGAAGGAATTGCTGCATTATTTTAAGACCAACTTAGTACAGACATATTCTGGTAACTAGCTGGTAGGTATTTAAATTCCACAAGATCGTGAGATGTGTTTTCGTGGGTGCTGTTCCGTGTTGATGGTGATGATACTGAAGTTTATGGGTCTAACCTAGACCCCTCTGTGAATTCCAGACAGTATTTCACTGCCTACCTGGTAATTTTGCTTGGCTATCTCATATTCATCCCACCCCCAAGCCCCCTCTGCTACCGTCTTCTTTTTCTCAGTCAATGTCAATTCCATACTATTCTACTTGATCAGGTCAAAAACATTGGAAATATTCTTGATGTCTCCATTTTCCACCTGTTAGGAAGTCCAGATGGCTCCTCCACCATCACAACTACCCAGAATCTGACCATTTCCAATCTTAACACCCCAGTCATCCTCTCTCGCTTGACTGTTGCATTCGCTGTCCAGCCCAGCCCTGACTGCCCACCCTGATTGCCCATTTTCCGTGAGCAGCCAGAAGGGTCCTGTCAGAATGTAAGTCTGTGTATGTCACTCTTTGTCTCCAAACTCTGAAATGGTTTCACTTTTCCCTCAAAATAAAAGTCAGAGTTCTTAGCAGTGAATTAGCAGGTCAAATAAGCCTTGGCTTCCCTGCCTCACTGTGTTCCAGCCATGCCGGCCTCCTTGCTTCTCCTCAAACATAGCGAGTGTGCTGCAGGCCCATGGCCTTTGCACTGGCCATTCCCTTTACCTGAAAGACTTTTTTCTTAGTATTTGCATGATGTGACCTTTAACCTTGTTTTCGTGACCTCTGAATCGAGGAGCATATTGAGTTCGTATTTACAATGCTGAACTATTTATCTCCAGCCCCTGCAGCCCCTCTTCCTTACTTTACTGTTTTTCTCCAAAGTGCATATGACCTTTGATGTGCTATTTTTTTTTTCTGCACTAAAATAGAAGCTTCCTATGAGGAGAGAATATTGTTTTTTTTGCTCACTTTTCAGTGCCTGGCATACTGTGGACCATCAATCTTTGCTGAATGATGTGTAGATGAATGAATGGTGAGGGGGAATAGCACAGCATAATCTTTTCATTAATTAGGGTCTCTGTCATTTCATTTAGAACTATCAGTCATTTTGAAGGATGACTTGGTATAATAGGTTTTTATTTTTTTCTTTTAAAGCTGGTTGAGTGAATGGTGAGCTCACTAGAATGAAATTCCAAATTATTCACTGGCTTAGTTAAAAATACAACTCACACAATGTCAGGTATAATCAGTAGGTATCATCAGTATTTGAAGAATGTTGACTATCTAGATGCCTCCTAAGGAAGGAAATTGCCAATCATTGGGCTGCTGACATACCTATGACATGCTATGCCTTTCACATCTATATTACCTTTTACTCTTTTGCAACTTGATGAGGTTGGGAATTCCTGAGTTTTGCTGGCTAGGACATTTCCCCTCAGGAAGACAAAATTGCTTGGCGAGCATCACACTTAGCATGCAGTGCAGCTAAGAATGAAACCCAGGTTCGAGTCCTAAGCGCATGGTGTCTCCATACTACTCACTACACTGCCTCACTACTTTAAATTATCTTCCTTAAATATGTGTTACGTCAAGACCAGCTGTATGAAAAATAAAATCATCCAGTGATTCTCGAACATTTATAGCCCAGAGGTGTCTCAGCTTCAGGACTCACCTCTAATTCCAAGCTGAATCGGGATGAACTTGTTTTTATTTTAGATAAAAGAATAGATTTTAAAAACCTCACTGGTGTTAGCTCCCTATATACAGGCCAGAGATCTGGATTATTGGAGGTAGAATCCTCTAGCTCTTTCATAAAGAACTAGGCAGTTCAATCTATACAGAAAAAGTATCCTAACAAGAATATGGCCAGTCTGGCTGTGGAAAGTGGTCAAAGTAACCAATCTCAATTTTTGTTTGGGTTCCCATAAGAAAATTAGCACATGTCCTGACCTAGATTTAAATGGGAAAATAATAATGGAACAAAAGATTTCTGTCTGAGGTGGATCCTGCTTGCCGTCCCAGACTCTGACTGACATGCACTCAAAGGCTGCAGCGCGAGGAGTACCTGCGAGATTGTAGGCTGCGGCTGGAAGGGAAGGGGTCTGCCGGCTCTCGCCTCTGTTCCCAGCACCTGGAACCCGGGACCCTGCTGCTGATGAGCCAGAGCTGGGAACTTCCCTGCCCCCCGCCCCCTCCCCCACCCCAGCCCACCGGGTAGCAACATTAGCAAGAAAAGTGTTCTTCCCCTAGCACCTAAGGGATCTCTTAGAGTCACAGAAAGTTCTTTCCTGTCTCAGGCCCTGGAGTGTGTAGAGCGACTCTAGCACGGAGGGATGCGGGGGGCCTGGGGAGGCGGGACGGCGGTATGTTTTGCATCGCGTTTATTTTGGGATCCCAAGTCTTGAGACAGCTGGTGAGTGTTAATGGCCAGGCCGCCGCGCTCAGGTCTGCACGTCCACTCTCCCTATTTCAGAACAAGGGAAACATCCTGGGTTGTGGTTCTCACAACACAGAGGAGACAGCCTGAGACGATCCTATTGGGAGACAAGCTATTTTTCAACCTGGCTTGGGACCAAGTCCTGAAAAGACGTGAAACCATTGATTCCACAGGACTCCTTGTGGCCAAGCAGTCGCCATTACATAAACACGCGAGAAAACGTATTGTGTCTTTCCCACATTCCTCCTTTGCCCCAGATGTATTGTTTAAGTCTGAGCAGGCGCATGATAGATCTCATGGGAATGACAATTTCCCCAGAACTGCTTCCTTGCCTGTAAGAGACTGACTCCAATTCTCTGGAGACTGAGGGGCCAATTTAAGGCTATGGGAAGTCCTCATCTGCCATTATGGGGTGAGGTGGGGGTGGGGGAAGGGAAGGAAGGGTGAATCCGGAATCTCCAAGCTGTGTAAGGCTGGCTTGTATGTGGTGCTGTGTTTGGCCTTACCGTACACTGTGCTTAGCTGTGCCAACACAAAGCCCTAGTGACCGGAGAGAATACAAGGAGGACCGACAGAGAGACTGTGCAGATCCACAGCCATGCATTTATATCCAGATGCTAAGAACTAAGTGGTCGAAGAGTCAAAGGTGTGTTACCTTCTGTCCTTGCTGTAAGCTTTACCATCTAACTGAAAAGAATGAGCTAGAATTGAAACCTGATCCCTCACAAACCAAAATCAAGAATCCCACCTCGATCAGGGAACTCTGATTAATTCCCTTATAGCTCTTTTCAGCAGAGCAATCCTACCCTGTGGACAGCTATCCATCCTGGGGTGAAATGAATTAGCAATTTCAGCTAATGATCTAGTTAAATGAATGAACCATCTGAAGCAAACTGAAATAGAGAGGCAGTTTGCCTGGCTCCAGAAGGTAATTTATATATTCTCCTAGGAAGCTCAAAATAACATCTTTTCTAAAGCAGAAAAAATGGCAGTGTAGATAAAAATGGGAAGACTTAGGGTGGTGTCCTGTTTTATTATTATTATTTTTTTGATAAATGTTATTGTGCTTGAACCATTCTGTTCTTGGAGCCCATGGAGTCCCATTGCTGTCATATCTCTAAGACTGAGGACTTCCAATTCTTTTTATGCTGTGAGGAATCACTTTATTTAAAAAAAAAAGCAAAACTTTTTTTTAATTGCCATTGGTTTACAACACTAGGTAAATTTCTGGAGTGCAGCTTCCCACATTGAAAGGGTGTAAATACATGTACTTGCCACCAAGGTTCTAGTGCCCTTGGCCACAATCAAATTGACCCCCTCTACCCATTCTGCCCTTCCTCTGGCTATTCCCCTGAGGTATCCACTATATTCTCAGTGTCTGAGAGTTATTTTTATTGCGTTTTATTCATTCATTTGCCTAGTTTCTGTTCTACCTATGAATGAAACCATCTAGTTTTTTTTTTCTTTTTTGACTTTATCAGAAAAGCCTCAAGTTCCATTCATGCTGCTACCAAAGGCAAGGTTTTATCTTTTTAATTGCTGCATAGTATTCCATTGTGTACATATACAACAATTTCCTTATCTAGTCACCCGTTGATGGGCAGTTACCTCATTTCCATGCCTTGGCTATTGTGACTAGTGAGCCTGTGAATGTAGGGATGCATATAGCTTTTCAAATTAGTGTTTCCATACTTGTTGAATAAATACTTCAAAAGTGGGATTGATGGGTAATATGATAATCTTAAACATTTTAATATTTTATGGAATCTTCATACTATTTTCCACAGAGGCAGCACCAATATATTCTCCCACCAGTGGTGTGTATTTCCTTTTACTCCACGCTATTGCCAACACTTTGTTTCCAGTCTTTTCTTCCAGTTGTGACATGGTTTCTCCCGGTGTGGTTTTGATTTGCAGTTATCTTATAATAAGTGATAATGAACAGGTTTTTATGTATCTGTTGGCTATTTGTCTTCTTTGGAAATGTGTCTGTTTAGATCATCCATTTTTTTGAATTAGATTGTTTTTTGTTGCCGTTGAGTTGTATGTGTACTTTGTATTTCAGATACTAACCACTTGTGTGTATGATCTATGGCTATCTTCCCCTACTCAGTAGTTTTCCTTTTTGTTCTTGTGATGGTCTCTTTTTGTTGATGTAGACCCATTTGCTTATTTTCCCTTTTATTCCCTGGTTGTTGGGGACTCACCTTACTTCACTTGAATTGTTGCTGTTGAATGACAGACTTCAATCTACAACAAAGCGTATTGAGCAGATTATTGAGCCTTACCAGTTTCTCTCTGATGTACTTGTCTGTGTATCATCTCAGTATTGTTTATAGGAATAAATTACTAGAAATGGTCTAACTTGCCCAAGGTTAGTGGTAGGCTAAGTCATTCAGAGCGAAGGTATTATAAACTGTGACCAATGATGATAAAATAAACTGCTCAAATTTCAAAAATTTCATCACAAATTTGACTTTTTAATAAAAAATATTTTTACTTTATATGTAATTGCTACTTGAATATCTTTGCATTTTACAGAAATTCCAGATTAAAATTCCAGTTTCACAAAGTTTTAATCAGCTTGAATGAATAGGGTTTTATTATTATAATGTACTAATTAAGGTGAAATAGTTTTCTCAAAGAATTTGGGAAAGAAGGCTTGAACATAAAAAAATTATGTGTGTGTGTGTGTGTGTGTTTTTAATCTTTCTTATAAAAACAACCAATTTCTTATTGACCTGATTTCTACCAAGTCATTTAAAAGTACTGTATACAGATCTTCCTTATTATCGGGCAAGGTCCTGAGAAACCCATCTTAGATTGAAAATTTAAGTCAACAGTTCTTTTAATACATAGAAACTTCAAATATCACAGCTAAGTCTAGCCTACTTTAAACATCCTCTGTTGGGCGAAATCATCTAATAAAAAGGCTATTTTACAGAGAAATGTTGACTTTCAAGTAACTTATTGAATACTGTACTGAAAATGAGAAGCAATCTGAAAAGTATTGCTCGTTTACTCTTGTGATCACATGACTACAGCTCCACTATTGCTCTCTGGCTTTGAGAGAATCATACCAAGTATCAATAGCCAGGGGAAAAAAATTCATATTTGTAGTACAGTTTCTACTGAGTGTGTATTACTTTCAGACCATTGCAAAGTTGAAAAATCATCAGTGAAAGCACTGTAATTCGAGGGGACTGTCTGTGTCTAGAACATATATGTCTTATAGGACAGACAGGGAAAGAAGATGCTTCAGTGGTGAAATTTGATGTGAAACCGAAGCCAGACTTACTTACGGAGTTAGATTACAGAATTCAGTAAGCCTTAAGAGCCTCAAGGACTCAAAACATACTACTGTGACTTAATAGTTGTCCTTTTTCCTGTTTCCAGTGCACCAATTGCTTTTGCAGAGTGAAGAAAGTAGTTGTTGAGTTATAATGTAGATAAGAATTTTTTAAAAAAGATTTATTTTATTTTTACATACAAGCTGGGGTGCAGGCCAGAGGTGTGAGGCGGTGAGAGGGTTCACCAAAGACAGAGCAGGGAGCAGAACAGGCAGATAGAATGAAATACACTGCTGAGGGGAGCAGTGGGCGAGGCAGGAGAAATCTGCTGCGCTATGTGGGATTCTTCCCAGCCGAGCATCGAACTCGTGCCTCAACTGCCAACAGCTCCACAGTGCTGCACTAACCTGTTGCACCACCAGGGAGGCCCTAGATAAGAATTTTTAAGGCAGCAATAAACTCCTACAGATAACACAATTTATAACAAATATACATATATGCAGTACACATTTGTTGACATGATAGATGTCATCACTAGCTACATAGAAACCAAAAGGCACAGTCTACTGAGGAAGAATTGACCTCTAGACCAAATTCATTTGTTAGACTAAGAAGAAGGTGCCCGAAGGCAATTGACTGTATTAAGTGCACTTGCAGACATTTTGCTCATTTTGGTCAAATTATCTTTAATAATTGTCTACCACCTTTTCCGTTTGTAGGTTTTGTCACACATGTTGGAAAAGAGAAAAAAATATTAGGAACCAAAAATACTTTTTAGTAAATGATTTTCTGACAAAGAAGTACCAAGCAGAACATTCATATAAGAGAAATAAGGGTGTCTTGAAGAGAGGAAATCTCAAGGTCCTGGCCGTAATAGATATTTAATTTTTTTTTTTGCCTTTTTTTTTTTTATACAAGCTGGGGTACAGGCCAGACCTATGGGGTGGCGAGAGGCTTCACCAGAGACAGAGCGGGGAGCAGAACAGGCAGATCAGAAATACACTGCTGAGGGGAGCAGTGGGCGAGGCGGGACAGGTCTGCCGCACCATGTGGGATTCTCCCTGGCTGGGCGTCGAACTCGCATCACCGCTGCCATCAGCTCCTCAGCGCAGCGCTCAACCGCTGCGCCACCGGGAGCCGTAATAGATATTTAAGAAACAGTTGTGGAGACAGTAGGTTTCCACTGGTCATTGGAACCTGAGTGGTTTTCCTTGGACCATCAGGCAGATGTTGAATATCCTGCAAGACTCATTCTACTCTAATGGGTAATTTTTAAAGCTTGTCAGTGCTTTTATTAACTGGCCCAATGAATAATGTTCAAGTATTAAAGCTGCAGGTTCCTAGATATAGGTGCAGTATTTTCTTCCACTGATAGAAATATTATTTTTTTATTGTTTGACCACTGGTTTACAATCTATATGCTTCAGGAGTACAGCTTCATGCCTCCTTAAATGAATACATATTCCACACCCAGCCTCAGAGTTCTAGTACCATTACCACTGCCCATGGACCCCTCAGTCCATTCCTCCCAGACCCTGGCTCCTGCCTCTCTGATCACCATCATTTCTTTTTTGGTCAGAGTCTGAGGGCTTGTTATTATTTTCTTTGCCTTTTTTTAAATACTCCACATGAAGAAAAACATGATATTTGCCAATTTCTTATTTTACTTAGCATAATCACTTCACGTTGTATCCATGTTGTCACAAATGGCAAGATTTCATCTTCTTTCTAAAGCCGAGTAGTCACTGTAGATACACCACATCTTTATCATTTTATCTGTCATAGGACACAGAGGTTGTTTCCATGCCTTACCTTAGGAGTACCTATAACTTTTGGAATTATTATTTTAATACTCTTCAAATAGATATGTAGTAACAAAATTGTATTTTAATTTTTTGAGCAATTTCCATATTGCGTTCCCTAAAGGCTGTAGAGATTTACATCCCCACCAGCAGTGCAGGAGAGTTGCTTTTTTTCCACACTATCCAACATTTGTTGTTTCTGGCCATTGTTACAGGTGAGGGGTGATGATCTCATTGTGGTTTGATTTGCATTTCCCTATTAAGTGATGATGAACATTTTTTCTTGTGCCTCTTGACCATCTTGATATAGTTTCTCTTGTAAGAAGTTTCTGGCAAATTTAAGGAAGAAAAACTGTTGTGAGTCAACTCCTGAATAAGAACCCCTTTCCTAGTGGGCTAGCTTTCAAGAAGTGGTTAGGTGGTATTTGAAATAAAGTAATGACCTTTCTTTCAGTTTTCTACATTTGCCTATAAAAATTAGGTAGAGCTCTTAATTTTTTAGTAGAACTTCAAAATGCAATGCTAATTAAAAAAATTTTCGTTCTGTCAATCCTGTTCTTTATTGTCCTGATGAGAAATTGCATGCTGAAAGATAATTTCCTAATTTAATAGCTTCATGGGATGAACTTACATATTTTGCATGCTACTAAGGAAGGGATTAGAATAAAATTTGTCTTTGAAAGAAGTAAAAGATTGTGTAAAAGCTTTCTTCTTAGTTCCATTGTCTCTTTCTCTCTCTCCCTCTCTTTCATAATTTAAAAGTCTGATTTCAGAATCAAACTCTAATTCTTACAAGATCCGTGTCAAGCTAAGTTGAGAAGAAGAATTTTAGGCAGTTTTCCAGATAATTTAATTAAAGGAAATAGCTAAGACTGGTAATTAGCAGACAGTTCATTCATTGGCTAAACTCAACTGATAATTGCTCATATCTTTGTTTTCCTTTGTTTACACAATGGTGATTTGATCCATGTACCAAAATATGTTGCTTTTGAAGAGAATTCTAAACACTTTAACATCCAAACTTGGTATTAGTCTTCCCCTTCTTTGTAAGAAATAAAATGGAGACCAGGACACCTCCATCTGTCATCTTACTCAAGAAGAACTGTGGTTCAGGTGTTTTATCACTAATTCTTGTGTCCTATATTTAAACCCTCCCTGCAAAGCCTGAATTCTCCATCGAAGCTTACTGCATGGGAGGAATAAAGTGGGAAAATTTGCAAGAAGGAAAGCGCAATGAGATAGTGGCCTAGAATCACATTTGCCCAATACTGCACATAAATAGACAAAAAAAAAAAAAGTGAAGAATTCACTAGAAAAAACAGTTTTAGAACAAGATAAGGCCATACATTTCAAAAATTTTATTTTTCAATACTAGAAGCCAAAGATTCTTAAGTAACTGGGACAAAAGGGAAACTAACAAGATACTGAAAAATACCCTTCTACCCTTCATGGTGGAGAGAAACTGGCTAAGGGGGTGGGAAGACAGTGCAAGGGAAGATCCATGAGTAGGTGATGCTGAACCACTCAGGAGTAGAAAACCTCGCATCCCATCTGAGGACCTCAGTCAGGCTCCGTGGCACTGGGCTGACACAGGGTATGAGCTGCTCACAGGATGAGTAATGAGATTTTAGAAAACTATACAGAATCTAGTTCTTGAAGGTCTTTAGTGCCAGCGGGGCTCCCCCATTAAATCTTCACCATCAGACTAAAACTGGTGTATAGACCACCTTCAAGTGTAGATGAAGGGTTGCAAGGGAATGGCCCGGGGTGACTGGGAAGAATACATTTATTATTCCTTCTCAGAAAAAAATTTCAAAACCAATCATTTAGGAAAATGTCTCTCCAGTATGGAAACCCTCAGGACTGCCTTACCAGTCTGTTCCATGTGGACAAATGACCAAAGGAAGAATTTTGACATTAGTTCTTCAAGTGCGTCAATGCATCATAGTTGTATTTTTCTAACCCCAAAGAGTAGTGACACTCTTTCCCACAGTCATTTTGACTTTTCCAGCGTTTCCTTTTAATCAAATTGTCATCAACATCTGTGTCAGGCAACAAAATGTTCCCACGGTAGCAAAGCTATGATGATTTTTTCATATGGAGAATGTGATGGAAACGTAAGCATTGAGGAAAAACAAATCAACTTGAAAAACTGGGGGATCAGGGAAAATATTCTGATTACCTATGGAGGCCTTATTTTGTGGGGAGGAATATTAGGAAGAATATTACATGTGGTTGTTTCTGTGCTGAAAGCTGCATTTTGGTTATTCCGAGATAAGCCTTAACTACCTCCTCTGTCTCACTGACCTTTCAGACATTATATATACATATATATATGCATGTATGTATGTATGTATATATGTGTATATGTATGTATGTATATATGTGTATATGTATGTATATATGTATATATATGTGTATGTATATATATATATATATATACATGTAATATCAACTTGAAAAACTGGGGGATCAGGGAAAATATTCTGATTACCTATGGAAGCCTTATATATTATATAATATAATATATATTATAATTAGATATAATATATAAATAGATATATAATATAATATATAATGCAATAATATATATGATATAATAATATATATGATATAATAATATATATGATATAATAATATATATGATATTATATATATATATAATTGTTGTTGCTGTTGTCATAAGCAATGTGGAAAGATAAACAACTTCTCAATGTGGAAAGATAAACAACTTCTCAATAGATTTAGTACAGGGTAAACCTAACAGTGTGGAAGTTTCTCAAAATGGATCCGCCATATGACCCAGCAATTCCACTCTTAGGTGCCTACTCAATTTGAAGGAACATATACACTCCTATCTTCTTTGTAGCATTATTTTCAATACACAAGTTATGGAAACAACCTAAGTATCCAGACAGATGAGTGGATTAGGAAGCTATTGTACATACATACAATGAAATACTACTCAGCTATTAAAAAAAAAAAGATGAACTCTTGCCATTTGTGACAACATGGATGGAACTGGATGGTTTACAATAAATAAATAATCCAGAGGGAGAAAGACAAATAGCAGATGTTACTTGTATGTGGAACATAGAGAAACAAAACTAAAGATCAGATAAAGCTGGGGCCTCCCTGGTGGCGCAGTGGGTTAAGTCTCAGCACTATGAAGCTATGGGCAGCCACCACAGCAGCATGAGTTCGATCCCCGGCCAGGGAGCTTCCCACATGGCGCAGCAGACCTCTCCTGCCTCGCCTGCTGCTCCCCTCAGCAGTGTATTTCCATTGATCTGCCTGTTCTGCTCCCCACTCTGCCTCTGGTGAATCCTCTCACCACCCCACACTTCTGGCCTGCACCCCAGTTCTTGTCTGCATAAATAAATAAATCTTTAGAAAAAATCAGATAAAGCCAAATCAGAAACAAACTCTAGAAATCTGACTATTGAATGAGGCTACCAGAAGCGGAGGGCAGGGAAGAGAACAAAGTGGGGCACGAGTACAATGATCTGTGTTGGAAGACTCTGGGTGTCTTGGTGGTGGGTATGGTGTGGAAACAACACCTGAAGAGGTTGATCCTGTACCTCTAAATCATACTCAGTGTCATAAGCCGATGTTACCTAGGTTTTTATAGTTTTGTTTTTTATTGAGTTATCAAAAAGTACTGGATGATAACAAGAATGTTGTTTTGTTGCTGTTACAGCCAGTCAAAGGCTAATTGTGGCTCTCTCCCACACATACTAGTATAAATTTTTACCTATTCTCATACTCAAGAGAATTAGTAAAAGAGCAGTAATTCTGCTCCCACTAAAGTGACTTTGTCCATATATTCTTTTTAAGACTTATCTTGATTGATTTCCACAAACAAGATTCCTCTTCAGGTCCATCGAAGTTCATATAACAATGGTAACTCCTTCTAGTCATCATACCGTGGTGCTGAATTCCAAGTAATAGGTTTTCCAAAAGGCAAAGCTAGAATTGGGTTAGCAAAAGCATTCTGAAGATGTGCCCTTAGATGTTGAATAATTAGGAAAATTCTTTGGAATCAAAATTTTTTAAGTCCGATCTGGGAAGACATCTATCTTTTTTCTTTCTAGTCTAGTCATATTTAGTGACTAATTTGTCTTAGTTACTTTTCTTCATCCGTCTGTTTATGACAAGTCTTTATTGGGCTCCTATTAATCTCTACTAGCCTGTAGAAGTTTAAGTCTGCTGGATGAGACAAAACCAAATTACCATGCAAATAATATATAGTTCCAATTTGATATGTTTCAATTTCTCCAGTTGTATGAAATTTCTTGTTTTTATAGGTAGTCATCTTCTTTGTATAGGATTGAGAAAATCATTCTAAATCTGTTTTTGTGTCATGGAGTGTGGGCCATAATTCTTTACATGCTTCTAGGAACATGAACAAAGTGGGGAGGGAGCTCAGTCTTTACCTGGGTTTTAGACCTTGTGTCTCAGGGACATAATGTCTCTTCCTCGAATTTATGTCCTATCCCTCCTCGCCAGCACCCTCGAATTCCAGCTCCATGTAAAGTCTCCCAGTTTCTGCTAAGTACATGTCAGTTAGGGACTACTTCACTCTGGGGTGAAGACCCTTTTCTCTTATCAAGATCAACATGTTCCATCCGGGGTGTTATTGTTCTAGTGGCCAGGAGGGACGTGGCGGCAGATCCTGATTGTGGCTCATTCTGTGCTGCAAGAGAAGACCTCTGCCTTATCTTGAGGTAATGGGAGAGGGGATACAGACCCTTAATGGGGTGGAGAAGGCCACAGTGAGGCTCACAGGCAGGGGAATCTGGGGATTCAAGAACTTCAGACAACCCTACCCAGGTGTCAGAACCCCATTCTTTCCCATTCAAGACCTGGGATTGGTAATCCTACTGTACAGTGATAGGCTTGGTTTTCAACTTCTATTGCCGATTAGTAGTAGAAGATAAAACTCTTTCTCATGCTCCAAAGGATGCTGTCAGATTATACACTTAACTTTCAGTTGCCAGTCAATCAGCTTCAACCTTTGATCTTTCCCCTAAGGTATCCATTGAGTTTAGCACCCTGTAGTTATTGCTCACCCTATATTGATCAAATTCCAGACACATCACATCTGCTAGTGTACTTTCACCAAAATACAGCTTTAAAAATGTTGATTGACGGTGAATTAACAGTAGCACAGATACCTTATTCAGGAACAATCTCCTTTTGCTGCTATCAGTGCTAGGTTCTTCATTACTAGCTGAGTAGCAGGCAGTCCCCTCTGAAATACCATTTTAATGTGTGCTCTCTTGGACTCCACTCCAGTATCAATTATTACATAATCAGGCTCCTAGGAAGTTGACTTTTGGAGGTTAGAGAGCAGGGAATTTATTAGGGAGTGTGCTCGGGATCAACTTCTCTGGAATAAAAGAGAAAGAAAGGAGAGAGTATTCAGTTAAGGGGTGAGGTGGACTGAGCATAGTCTCAAGTGAAAGGTCACAGTAGACCCCATGGAAAGGTCTGGAACTGGGAGAGGTCGTCAGTCATCTCAAGTTCGGGCAAGAGGGATAGACTTTCATGCTCTTGAGTTGAAGAGTCAATGCACATGAGCGGCTCTGGGAAGGTGCCGTGACCTGGAGAGGTGGAGCCCTTTAGCAGAGACGTGCACCAAGGGTAGCTGTGGCTGTCTGCTGGGAGTTCCTCCAACAGAGAGGGAAATACAGCCTTGCATCATGGAGGATATGTGAGCAGTAGATCACATCCATTACTGAGAGTGCGAGGGAACTTCTGAATGTGGCCAAGCCATGTAGAGTGGCCGAGGCTGTCTCTAGAACATAAGAACAAGCCTTGCCAACTCTTCTCTTCCCCACAGATTGGCTCACAATGCAAAAGTGCATCTGTTTCCAAAAAATGGTCTCCTTTCAGAGTATCAAAGAGTGCCTGTTCTGTCACTGTTCCTGACCCTCCGGGACTTCCTACCATCTTAAGAACACTTTAAAAATTTCAGGACTGAGAAAAGAAGTAAGAATCTTTGAATCCAGCCTCTTTTGCCTTCTACTTGGCTTCATTCCCAGTTGATAGCGTTCGGTCTGCCACATCCTCTGGATACTCCTTCCTGTGAGTTACAGGTAATGTATGTAGTTCCAAGTGTTGAACTCTGGCAGAATTGACTTGTGATTTGTAAGTGGCATTTTGGAGTTTAAGAGTCCTTTTCTCTATTGCAAATCTGGTTGTTAAATGAAGACACTCTTCAGGGTACAAAATTTGACATCTTATTTGGCAATCAAAGCTGATTAGGGACTTTGTCCCAGTGGACTGAAACCCATTATTCTAAAGGACAAGGAATTGCAGTTTGAATGAAATGAACACAATTGTGCTGAGAGTTTTCCAAATATTGCTGTATTGGTAATGCTTTAAACTTTGCATATATATTAGCATCATATATTGGAATTTTAAAAATTAGTTGCATCCCACCTGTTTTTGTATTGATTACCATTCAAGTGGTATAAACAACTTCCTCTATGTGCTTTCTAGATGCATTGTCCTCAAGAGTTAGGTCGATAGTGTGCATCAAGTGAGCCAATTAACATGCTTAACAGGATTGGTAAATCTATAGCAGAAACAACTGATCTTGTATACACAGTTTTCCTTTGCAGCAGCCAAGACTGTTGAGAGAAAAAAGATAGGTGAATTCTGACTTATCTGAGCCTATGCAACTTGAAGTAGATTCAAAGACTATAGGCTATGACATTACAGAACAAATTGTACTATGTCCAGGAAAAGAAATACGAACTGTGGAAATGAGAGAAGGAACTAGAAGTGATGTGTTCTTGAAACCTTAGAACTAACAGGTTGTAAAGAAAAAATTCTTCCTAATCTGCTTTTTTGAATAGAATTTAAATCCCAGGTGTGTTTGAAAAGTATTGAAGAATACATGGTAACCATTTTCTGAACTGGAAGAAGATGAGGAGGCCACAGACTTCATAGGGGAGTTCCATGTGGAACACTGAGTGGGTCAGCAATGACTGAGGTGGTACCTTGGCTGGAGTGTGGTGCGGAGCCTCCTGGAATCACAGTCAACTCAAGATACAGGCTGCTATGAGGTAGCCAGTTCAGCTGTCCTCTGACGTAGCACAGCACTGTTTCCTCCCAGTCCTCTTGCAACTAATTTCAACCATGTTCCTAATTTGTCAATAAAACACAGTTGAGAGTGATGTTCTATCAATTTGAGGGCTGAGGTAGTAAAAATCTCCTAATTCTGTAGTCTCTTTCCCTACCATAGTGACAGGAATGATCACATGGATGAGAAGCTATAAATGTGAGACAATTGGTAGGGCCCTCCTCTGAGTGGCCCCTGAGTGACAGTATGGAGCACAGTCCGCAGCAAACCTCACTGGTGTGGGGGGGTGAGAGGATTCATCAGAGACAGAGTGGGGAGCAGAACAGGCGGATTGACTGAAATACACTGCTGAGGGGAGCAGTGGGCGAGGCAGGAGAAGTCTGCTGCGCCATGTGGAAAGCTCCCTGGCTGGAAAGCTCCCTACTGCAGTGAATACTGATAGCTTCATAGTGCTGAGACCCAATCCCTCTGTGCCACCAGGGAGCCCCCTAGATGGAATTATAAAAGCACTAGAATGCTTTTTCAAGTATTCAGGTGTCTTATATTGAGTAGTATAGGACTTCCTGCACCCAAAAGTTGGATGTGTCCATTCCTGTCCCTGTTACGCCCTATGGGAAGTTCTTGTTTCAAACCCAAAATTGAGTTGTAGAGCCACCAGCCAACAACCTGCAAGCCAAAGAGCAAAGTGCAGTCAACTTGAAGTTGGAACTATGTAGATTTAAGGGGCTTGGGGAGCAGAGGAGCAAAGTAAATTCTGGAAGGAGTGGCTGTTGAGATGAGAGTTCAGGAGAACTCTCACTGGGTAAAGTAAGCTTTGCTAGACTTTTTAAGCACTACAGAAGATTTTGGGATTTATGGCAATTCAGTAGTTCTAGCTTGTTACGTGCAGAATTCCTTCAAAGTCTGTGGATACAATTGGTAAGAGTCATTTGTAGGTTGGAAATTACCCTGTTGCTTCTTACCACATGTATTTGAATCATGTATGTCATTCCTTGAAAAATATATAGATAGTTAAAGAACTAATTATTCCAGCCTTTGTAGCTGTTACATGTTATCTCATAAAATTTTGAAACTACGAAAGGCACATCTTCTATTTAAAAATGTGAAGATCAGGCAGATCTTTTTTCCTTTCATTGTGTTCTCTCACAGTTTGGTTCAAAGGGTATTTGTTAGGAACTTAAAAGCTGTACTTGCCACTAGATAGGAGCATGAATGGGATCCTACCCCTGACTTACAGAAATACTTTTAAGGTGTAAATGCTCTCTTTCTGCACTTAATGGATTAGTTAAATAAGCAAAATGCTTCCATTGTCTCGGAATATCCAATTTCTTTACTCGGCACTAGAGGGAGTAACACTGCAAAAGAAAAATGGCAAAAATTTGAATTTCACCATTATTATGGGAATATTAAAAATGACAAAATTTTAGAAATGAAAAGCTGAAAAGTGGAATGCTTCTGGCAGACTGATAGTGAGCAGTTTCTACAACCAGTCAATAAAATGCCCTCTAGGTAAGGTTAGGTGTGGAAGTTGGGATGCTGCTTTGCATAGCTTAAGTTTTCAGGGAAATTTTTCAAGGCTGGGGCTTTTCAAGTCCTCATGTTATGCAAAAGATCCTGAAGGGTCGGACTCCTCACCCTCACAGAGAAGGATTGGCCATTTTCACGAACTTCACTGTCAAGTCCAGCTAACTAGCTGGATCAGGGCAAGAATAAGTAGACAGGGCCTCCCTGGTGGCACAGCGGTTAAGCGCTGTGCTGTGGCGCTATAGGGGAGTTTGACCTCCAGCCGGGGAGATTCCCACATGGCGTGCCAGACCTCTCCCGCCTCGCCCGCTGCTCCCCTCAGCAGTGTGTTTCCGACGATCTGCCTGTTCTGCTCCCCACTCTGTCTCTGGTGAAACCTCTCACGGCCCCCTAGCCTCTGACCTGTACCCCGGCTTGTATGCAAAAATAAAATTTAAAAAAATTAAAAAAAAAAAAGTAGGCAGGACCATTTTGGGGCCAAGAGTCATGCAGTTGCGACCTGGTCTTAATAATCAGACTCCAGGAAACAAAGTACTTTTATCATGAGTGATAACTCTATAAGGCAGAAAACATATTATTCTATTCCCTGGTTAAAACATTATTTTTATTTATTTATTTTTTTTAAATATTTTTATTGTTATTTATGTATTTTACATTTTGTATTCCCCTTGGGTAACCCACCACCAATTCACCTGTGATCCAGCTCCGTGGTCCCTTGTGTCCTTTTCTACTCCATTTTGTGCCCTTATCCTCCCCTCCCCCAGCCCCACCCCACCCACTGAGTGTCTGTCTCCTATTTGGTTTCCTTATAGTCCTGTTATAAGTGAAACCATTCGATGTTTTTCTCTTTCTTTCTGGCTTATTTCACTGAGTATGATTCCCTCTAATTCCATCCATGTCGCTGCAAATTGCATGTGTTTATCTTCTTTGAATGCTGAATAGTACTCCATTGTATATTTGTACCACATCTTCTTGATCCAGTCATCTATTTTTGGACATCTGGGTTGCTTCCATACCTTTGCTATTGTGAACAGTGCCGCAGTGAACATACAGGTGCATGTATCCTTTTGGATTAGTGTTTTTGTGTCCTTTGGGTAGATTCCCAAAAGTGGTATTGCTGGGTCGTATGGAAGTTCCATGTTTAGCAGTTTGAAGAATCGCCGTACAGCTTTCCATAGTGGTTGGATCTGTTCACATTCCCACCAGTAGTGTAGAAGAGTTCCTTTTTCTCCACATCCTTTCCAGCATTTGTTATTGCCTGTATTTTTAATGTGTGCCATCCTCACAGGTGTGAGGTGGTATCTCATAGTGGTTTTGATTTGCATTTCCTTGATTATAAGTGATTAAAACATTATTTTTAAAAAGTCAAAAATTTTGAATCACAAGATATTATGGAAAAATACCACAAAAATTATTGCAATACTGAGGACAGGAAAATAGTTAACAAGTACAAAGTACTCATCCTTGAGCTTTAATATATGATGTCACACTTCACTATGACCCTAACATAGGGCGTACCGACTGTATTTTTCTTTTTTTCCCCCCCCAATCATAATGGTTCATTATGAGCTGAGGATTACACTAACAATTATTTGATGATTACACTACTGGATATATACCATGAGTGATACAAACCGTGGTTAATTTTATTTCCAATTTTTATACAAATAACGAGAGAAAAACTTAGTTGTTGGCTTTTCACATTTATTAGAAAAATTAATCCTTCCAAAGTAAACTATATTTCTAATTACCAGAAGTGAACACTTAGCTCATATTGTTCTTAGTGGTTTTAATATTCAGTTATTCGAGTCATGTGTATAAATAGTACGTGTTTATGATCAGAAGTCACTAAGTGCTCGTTGAGTCTCTGATTCCTTAGACTGATTCGGGTGATGCTGATGTCATTTTCTGTTGGTGGTGTCATGACATGAATGTGTTGTGTGGACACGAAAGTAGGACGTACCAACTCAGATTCTTTGAAGTAATCCCCTGGCATCACAATGCCTGCGGTGTAGGACTTGATAAACTCAGAGCTGAGAACAAAAGCTACTACGAATCATCTTTTAAGCACAGAGAATGTCCCCTGCCCTCTACTCCTAAAATACGGGATACCCTACCTTGAAGTTTACAAGGTGGTAGTTTCCCCCCAGAAACTTGAGGGGACAGAGAAAGTCACCTTCTTAAGACTGTACTTTCTGGGCCTCCCCGCTGGCGCAGCGGTTAAGCGCTGCGCTATGGAGCTGTCGGTAGTGGCGACGCGAGTTCGACGCCCAGCCGGGGAGAATCCCATATGGCGTGGCAGACCTCTCCTGCCTCGCCAGCTGCTCCCCTCAGCAGTGTATTTCTGATCTGCCTGTTCTCTGCTCCCCACTCTGTCTCTGGTGAACCCTCTCGCCGCCCAACACCTCTGGCCTGTACCCCAGCTTGTATATATAAATAAAAAAAAAAAAATCTTAAAAAAAAAAAGACTGTACTTTCTGAAGTATTGAACTCTCCCCCAACACTACCCTTAAAATTTAGGGGGCTTCTAAGAATTAGGGAATGCCTCTGGCTTCTCAAGGGAGATTTCTGAAGGTGTGAAAGAGTTCACGGCAGGAGGCCAGCAGGGCCTGAGTGCTTACTCATGTGCCACGAGGAGGCCGCCGGAAGCGCCATGGTCCTGTCACCGGAGCATGAAAGCTAGTGGCCAGGAGGCCAGTGCGTGTGTCCACAGCTGAGTGAGGGCAGGAGCTGCTTACAGTGTTGCTTCCACAGCCGTGGAGACAGCGGATCTCAGACTGCATCTGAGAACAGGCCTGCTCCCGCAGCCCTCTGAGAGTCCCTGATCTTGACTCTGGCCAGGAGCTCCAATTCCAGGGATTGGCCCAGAGGTTGGCTTTGGTGGCAGAGGTCTGTGAGGATGAACAGAACTGGAAGAGGCAGAGCAGTTTGGGGGAGGTGGAGAAGGAAGCCACGAGAAATGAGGAAAAGTTGGCCAGTGCATGTTTCATGAGAAGATGAAGGAGCTCAGCTCAGGGGGAGGATGGGCTTCACTGCAGATGGGCATGGGCTGGATAGTAATTGAAGCAGGGGAGCCAAGCTACCATGTTTTGAATCCTGGCTGCTCCATGTTCTGGAGCGTCACCTTGAACAATTGAATGTCTGTAATTTTTGAGAGAATTAAAAGGTTTAAACATAAACTCTCAGTACATGTTAGAAGGACAATGGTAGTGATAGAAATAAATTTCACAGAAGTTATTGGAAAACTTTCAATTTTTTAATTTATTTATTTTTAAATGATTTATTTATTTATGCATACAAGAACTGGGGTGCAGGCCAGAGGTGTGGAGTGGTGAGAGGACTTGCCAGACACAGAATGGGGACCAGAACAGGCAGATTGACTGAAATACACTGCCGAGGGGAGCAGCAGGTGAGGTCTGCCCCTCCATTTGGGAAGCTCCCTGACCAGGGATCAAACTCGTGCTGCAGTGGCTGCTGATAGTTTCATTGACTGAGACTTAACCCGTTGTACCACCAGGGAGGCCCTTTAAATTTGTTTTTAATGGTGGTAATATTAGGATACAGGGGTATCCTAATACTATAGTGCACCCACCACCAAGTCACCCACAGACCCCCCACCATAGCTCATTGTGCTCCCTTCCCCCTTTGTTCTTACTCCTCTCCACTACCTGCCCCCTCTAGACAGTATAGTGGCGAATAAGAAAGACAAGGTTCCTCCTCTCAAAGAGGTGGCACATGATGCGGAAAGATAGAATAAATAGGAAGACCAAAAATGATTGATACTGACATTTGGATCAGAGATCAGAAAAGACCTTCTGGATAGTGAGTTGCAGTTGCTGGAACACACACTCCATAGAAGCAGAGGTGGTCTCTTCTGTTCACTGCTGTGTCCCCAGTGCCTCAGATCACGCCAGGAACATAACGGATGCTCTGTACACACTGTTTCTGATGCAGACATGTGTGGAAGTGCTGTTCGGATGCAAGGTAGTGTGTGTTGGGCAGAAAAAAGAACAAGTGCAAAGTTCCTAGAGAAGGAATAAGTTTGGCATCTTTGAGGAACACAGAGAAGACCAGGAGCCAGTGACGAGCTGGAAGTGGGGTGTGAGTAGGAAGTGGGGTGTGAGTAGGAAGTGGGGTGTGAGTAGGAAGTGGGGTGAGGCGGGGAGACAGGGCTTGTAGGTCCAGGTCTGGGACGCAACAGGAAACCCCCAAAGATAGATGGACACTTGCACATAGTTTCATCAGACCTTTTCATGATGCTTTACATTTTTCCTTTTTTGTTGAAGTAGCATTGCGCTGTAAAATGTTTTATATTTTTTTGAGTCATTCTGCTGGGTTTACTTTTTCACTTTGTCATTGTTTTCTGCTCCTTATTTCTTTTATTCTACCATCTTTGTGTTTAGTCAATTTTTAATGCCGGATTTAGATGCTTAGCTTACTCATTTAAAAAAATTTTCTTCATTTTACCAATATATGAACATAACACTATAAAACTCAAGTATTGCCTTAACTTTATCCCATTAGTTTTGTTAAGCACTTTATAACACATAAACTTTTTCCTCTCAATTTGGATTTCTTATTTGACAATTTAACTATTGAAAGTGTGTTTTTAATTTTTAAATATATGCACTGTTGGTTATCTTTTAATCTTCTCACACAAAAATATGATTCTGTATAATAAATTTGATTGGGGGTATTTGTTGTGATTTGCTGTGTAGTCAGAATTTGTAAATGTTCTATGTATGCTTCAAAATAACGGTGTTCTCATAATCACTAGATGCAAGTCTCTGTATAATATATCAGTTTATTATGTTGCTCAAATCACCAGTATCTTTTGTAATTTTCTATCTGGCGCATCACTTACAGAGAGTTTACAGTTATGAGGGTAGACTTGTCACCTTCTTGTGATGATGCCTCTTTCTGTTTTTCATAGAATTGTCATTCACATATACTGTTCAATGTTTGTACAAGTTCAGAATTGATTTATCTTCCTGGTGAGCTGCTCCTTTTACAATATCCTTTCAAAATATGATCATGCTCCCTTCTCATGTCTGTGTTGTTGGATACGGAAATGACTGATGAGCTGGCACTACCGTATCATTCTGGTTTGTTACTTCCTATCTTTTACTTCGTGTCCTTTCTTCTCTTCCTATTTTTTCCCTAGAATCTGGTGCTTTTTTATTCCCAAAATTTCATTTTATTCTTTTATTATTCCATGGCAGCAATGTGATTCATTTTCTGTTCAAGTAGATAGTTGCTTTCTTCAACATGACATAGAAAATGTGAAAACCATCCCTTTCTCTCCTCTCAGATAATATAAAATTGGTAGAATTCATTAACTTTGATTTTCTCTGTGCTCTACTTACACATCATTATTTCTAAAATGGATCTTGCTTTAAGTCTCCCTGAAAGAAGCATTTGTTATGGGCCTGCTTATTTGAGTCAATGCTAATTCAGTTTAGCCCGTATGTGTTTACCCATTTTTGTTTCCTCTGTTCCATACTCGATCTTGCATTACAGACCTTCCTTGAGAGGTCAGTGCCTTTATTTTGTAACAATTTTAAGTTTTAAAGTCAGTCACTGTCCAAAAAAGTCTGTCCCTCCCTCTATATGTGATATTTTGCTTATGTTTCATTTGTTAACCATTATTTTCACTTTGAAGACATTACATTGCTGTCTTTGGCCTCTTTGTTGCTATACTATCATTTTCATACTTTTTGTTGTCTAATTATTATTATAGGTAATTTGTCTTTCCTATTTGATTATTTTAAAGATGGTCTCTCTACTTTTTTATTGTGGGACATATTTTCAATGCGGTCATTTTTATTTATCAGACATTAATGCTTCCATTGTTGCCTCTCCACCATTCACGCTGTCCTGTTCTCTGTAAAGATGGTGAAACTTTCATTGTTTCCCAGTATCTCCTAAACTCTGTTATACTTTGTAATTTTAGGTCTCCCTTTCTATATCTTGGATAGTATGCATATTCTGTCAAGTTGTTTTTCTGTTACACAAAATTCTGAGTAGTACTAATACTTGTGTTATTGTTTCTGCAGAACTGTCTTAGAAAGA
Organism: Scalopus aquaticus; assembly: GCA_004024925.1. Classification (NCBI taxonomy): domain Eukaryota; kingdom Metazoa; phylum Chordata; class Mammalia; order Eulipotyphla; family Talpidae; genus Scalopus; species Scalopus aquaticus. The sequence goes on from PVIJ01000498.1 coordinate 149,085, forward strand.
TTTCTTTTTCTCTTGTATGTTTTGTAATTTGGGGGTAAAGAGTTTGTCTTTAGAGGTACTTGTTTATTTTCTGCAGAGAATCCCATGAGATTGTGTTAGACTACATTCTTTAGAAGCAGACGCTTGAGATGAGAATTATGTGGATGTCCTTATTAAGGAGGGAAATGATCACACAAGTAGGGGAAAATAGGACAGAGAAGAGGCTGTGACCCCAGGCAAAGACCCACAGAAAATGATCTCGGGCCAATCATTCAGGGAACGCTGCAGTTCTCTGCAGTTAAGTTTTGCTGCAGAATTGTTATGGCCAAGGATGGGTGCTATGAAAAGCATGGGTAAGGGAGGGTGTATCTTGGAGCGAATTCTCTTAAAAAGGAGCCCAGTAATCTTGGTTGGGAAAGCACATAAGGGAGGGAACCCCAAGTAAAAACAGCAAAAATGGATCCCGGGGATCTGGGTGAAGAAAATGATGCTATCCCTGCCTATGTTTCTGCAGGGTGATTTTGAGAGATACTTAAGAGTGTAACTGGCTGAGGATCAGTATTTATGTTTGTGTCTCAGCATGGGTATTCTGATACCATGTGGATTTCTATTTTGAGAAGTGCAAGCCAAAGAAGTTGATTTCTCATTTAAACCTCATTTTCCCACAAAGTATAAGCCAGGATGAAGTTACATGTTACCTCCCTGAATCACTGAATCAGTTTTTTCTTCCTACTTCCTCCATGAAAGATCTTTAAACACGGTTTCAGTTCTGAACCTCCTTTTCCATCCTATGCGAGGATTAAAATCCAATTCAAATATTCGTTTGTCTAATTAGCTCTTCCCTTCTTTCCCCTACTCACTGGGGCTGCCTCTGTAACACTAAAAACTTGTGCACCGACATCTCTTTGATTCTGACCTTTAGATATTTCCTTCTCTTGGGAGAGCTTTTCTGCACACCAGTCTTTTTTGTTTAGTTTAGAAGTTTGCAGTAAGAAAGACTTTTCATATAAGATGTGTCTACTGTCTTAGAGAAGCCAGCGATCCTTATAACTTTTGCTTACCTGTAACATGAGAATATAAGCTGCTTGATGGTCAGTACCATATGGTTTAATCTCTGTAATCTGGACCAAGTACATTTGTAAGCCTTTGATAAGTATTTATCAGAAAAATACTAAGTGACTAAGAAAATATCTATCTTGATGAAGTGAACACAATTTTGTTAATAGTCGATATCTGAGACCACAAAAAAAATTGTCAATGTTTACTAATATCTACCTGGGATTCTTTCATAAGTAATTATCACATAGAGTAAGAACTGTGCAAAATAAGAGCTCATTGCTAACCATTATTTCTTAGTAACTTCTTTAAGAAATGAGTTGTAGATAACAGATAAAAGTGTACTTTATATATCCTGTACTAAATATATTCATTATTCTCTTTAACTCTTTAGTCACCAACATGTTATTTTTAAATAACCCCATGAACTAATTGTATTCTTCAGAAAATACATTTTTCTACTAATAACTCCATCTCAGAAATTTTGGTCTAAAACTTGAGACAGTTATTTCCTCCCCTTTTCTCTATTTCACTTCAACTAACTCCCAGTTTATGCTGAGTCTACCTCCAGGAGTCCTCTGTTCTGTGCTTTCTCTGTGTAATTTCTACTACCTGATCCATAAAGACCAGGCCAACCTCATGGCTGGTGAGTGTCTTTTTCTCTTTCCTGTAGTTCAACCTGTGGATACCATCAGCTTATTCTACCTAAACTACAATGTCAGTCATGTCTTTTTCTTGTTTGAGGATCTATTTTTTCCTGTTGCCCATCGAAATGATAAGTTACATATTTGCTGTTTTGAAATCGCCTCAATTTGTGTCTAGCCTGTTTCCTTTCCATCTTTCCTCCCTCTCCTGTTTAGAGTCACCCAGAACTCTGAAAATGGAATCTTACTGTTTTTGGTTGGATTACAGATTCTTTACCTTTCTGTTAGTCTTTTTGCCATGAGTTCTCTTGGCTTAGCCAAAAGTTTCAATTAGGCTCAGGTTGGTAATGGTGGGAGCTGATAAATACTTGTATTATTAACTGTCTTTTGAATTACATTCTAGTTCTAAACTACGTATGTTTCTTTGTTCACTTTACCCAGCTTTGAGATGATAGTTGAGGTCAGTGAAGTGTCTGCAGTTTTTCTGTATTCAGGGAGAGTCACTGTAATCAGATTATTAAATGCCATTGATAACAAATTGGCATCCTGTTGACATTAGGATAAGTGCCGTGAATTGGGAATTGGTGGCCATACATGTTTGCACCCTAATCTGGCCAGAGATTCCTTTTTAAAGTCTTTTCTCTTGCCTCTCTTGAAGCAAATCCTTTCTTTCTTAAAGTTTTATATATTTTCTTATATATTTTGATTCAATAGTGTTGTTTTTTTTCCCTCCTAATAAGGAGTGGTAGCTCTTGATCTTTATAATTAATAGGTCCACTTTTGAATGTAAATTATGTCCATGGTGTTACTTACTATGTTTCGAAAGAGAGGTTTCACTCTATTTAGCTTCCTCTTTGTCTTTAAAAATAATTACTTGAAATATGCTCCCTGGTGTTTTTCCATAGAAACACAAAGTTGGGAGAGGGATGGAAAGAGAAGGAGAATTATGGAAAATGTTTTAAGTGAAGTTGGTTTTTTTTTTCCCTGTTTTTCACTTTCCTTGCCAAGTTTAAAGCCATGAAGTCTTGATTAGATACTAAGTGCAGGAAAGTCCCAAGCAGACAGCCCCTGATTTAAGTATGGTTACATATTCTGGTAGTCTGCTTTGAGAAGGAATTGTTTCCGTATAATACGTATTTATACCAAATAAACACCAAACGGTACTAAATCTTATAATTTCATGGTATTTTTCAGTTTGTCAAGGGCTTTTACTTTATCATATTTTAATCTTGTATAAAAAATACCCAAAAGACTGTTCTTGTTAGCCTTCTCAGAATCTTCTTTATATAGTTTGCAGAAGACTGAAATCATGTGTACTAGAATGATAAAGTGAAAGTTTTGCTTCAGAACATGAGAAACCAGAGCCCAGAGATTGTAAGCACACCTTCTGGCTGAGGAAGACTTTGAAGGGTAACCCAAAGCACAGATGAGTGGATACAACCAATAGGAGTGCAGTTTCAGTGCTCCTCAAACTTCAGCTCTCTTTCAAAAAAAAAAAAAATTGGTTATTGAGGTAATCGTGGTTTACAAGACAGTTGACGATTTAGAGGTACAGGTTCACCCCTCTTCAGATGTATGTTGCCACCCCACCCCCACCACCCAGGCCCCCATAATCCTCTACCACAGTCCATTAGTTCCCTTCCTCACTTAGCTCCCTTCCCCCGCTTAGTGGGCTCAGTCTCTAGGGTTTGTTTCGGTTTAGCTGTGTCTGTTCCTTTGCTTTGATGCAGCTTGTCACCTTGTAGAATTGTCAGCATGGTGTTGTGTTTGTTTAGTATTTAGTTCCCTCAAACTGCAGGAGACATGTTTGAAGCTCACCAACTGGTCTCCTTAAATCCCCTCTCTTATGACTTACAGTGAGGAGGAATCTTCTTCTATCCTTACTCTTTAGGGGAGCTCTATTTCAAATCTCTTCTCCAAAAGTTCGCCTCAGAAATTATCTTCTCCTCAGGAACTCCTGACTCCTGTGGGAAAGGAAACTTGACGATTTCTTTAACTGGTTCTAGCCAGTTAGTTCTGGCAAGTCCTACAGTGTGTTCTTCCTCACTTTGATATCTGGTTTCTGTTGGTCTCAGCCCAAGCTCCTATTCTGAGAAATTGCGACAAATGAATTTCTGAAAAAGAAAAGCACACAGGCCCTGCTTACGTGGAGAGATGTCCGCCATGAGAACTGGTCCTGTACCAAAATCAGTAGCCCTCACTTGAGACTCCATCCTGCTATCTGTCAGTGGCTTTGTATCCCAAGAATTTATTGCTCAACACTTTTGATATCGATTTAAATATTAATGAATATGAAAACATTCAGGAAACCTTCACTTAGTGATTTTCTAAATGCCCAAACCTAGAAAAATATAGTTGAAGTAATTTCATATATGTAAAGTAAAAGAAAATCATATTTAGTAGTAACAACAACAAAAAAACCAGCAACTCATGAGATAATTTTTATACTTTCTGCGACAGAGATTGTTAATTGTTCTTTTCTCTTTTGGGGAGCCCAACTGGATTATTTTTCTCAGTTCCATTAACAGATGTGCAGCCCGGGTGCCTAGTTTTTACGGATGGAGACAGGCTTTTCGGGAACACGTGTGCCTTTTCTTGCCTCTAGCTGGATGCCTGGTTCCTGCCCCACCCCCAACATTCTGATTTAATTTATACAGATGTCCTATAAATTACCAAGGTAGCAGGATTTTTGAAAATTCTCAGGTGGTCCTGATAGGCAGCAAAGTTGAGAATCCCCCTTCTAGCGTGTTGCAGAGCCAGTTGATGGAAGAAACCTGAGGTCTTGACAGAGTAGTTACCGTAACCTTGAATAAATAGCAAAAATGTGCAAGAGATAAATCATAGAGGTTATAGTGAAAGTAGGTTACTTATTGCATTGCTTTTCAAAGTAATATATTTTTTATGGAAAAAATGAAGTTGTCAAATGTGTATCAGCAGTCTATTCTTAGTAAAATATCAAAAAATAATACAACACACCAAAAAAATGAAGTTCAAAAGATCTCTATGTTGGCTCTTATAAAAATAGAAAAACAAAAGGAACAATGTAAAGGTCCATCTGCTGGCTGGTTTCCAATGGATATTAGAATAAAATTCAAGGTGTTGTGCTGTGCTCTTCCAGGGCCCTGGCTGCTCTGTCTCATTTTACCTCTCTCTCCTTTGTACTTACTTTCTGCTTCAGCAGTTGGTCTACTGTTGCTTCCTCAAGGCCATGTAGCTACTTCCTCTGCAGGGCCTCTGTACATGCTCTCCTGATTTTAGAGCTTGATTATGTTCCCTAATCTTTCTGACCCTTCGCCTTCCTTATTTCTCCATCCTCCAAGCCCACTTTGAAGCATTCTCCAGGTATACTCCTCCTTCCATCCTCCAAGCCTCAGCTTGAATGTCATTTCCATAGGAAAACACCCTTGCCTAGGCCTGGTCTCCAAGTAACATGCTTTCGCCAAACTCTGCTTTGCCACTGTAGGACTTTTAATAACTTTATTTTTTAAAAGTGTTTATTATTTAATAATAAATACTCTGTTTTCTTCCTTGCTCTGTATAAAGTTCTAGAAGATAAACCGTATTGACCTTGTTTAAAGTTATTTTCTCCTCCTGCATGTGAGACACACACTAGGTAGCCAATTCAGTATCTGTTGAAATAATAAATAAATCCAAGTCCTAATACTCTTTGTTTTAAGAAACAAAGGTTTTGGAGGTTTGTAGTTGGGGAACCAAGCATCAACCTGTTGATTTTTTGGATTTTGTTTTGAGGAGATATAGTAAATTATACTGTCTCTGGCTTAAGACAGATAGGTTTTCCCAAATGAATCATAAAAGGAGGAAATGCACTCTTCAAATGGTTCACATTTGCAGAAGAATAAAAAATTGCTATTACGTGACAGAGTCAATGTAATCTTTAATGCTTATCTAAGTTTATTAAATGCCCTTAGGATAGTTTCCCAGATTAGTTTTTCTGATCTGCTGTTCCAGGAACAACATCATGTTCTTTTTCTTTTCTTTTTTTTTTTTTCACTTTACCCTTATGTCCTTTTATAGCACTTCCTAAAGAAATTCATCCGTTTTCACAGCCCGAACAGGAACTTTGAACATTCACTATTAAATGCATGTATGTATGACTGCATTTCCAGCATTTTAAGATGCATAATAGTGGAGATACAAATTTTACTTAGGCTTTTTGTTTGGTATTAGCATTATGAGTATCCTTTATTCCTAAAAACCATCTTCGGGAAAACTGCTGTCTGATTTCTATTGCTCAACTCTTGATGGAATGTGCATGATTTGGAACAAAGTTCATTGCTTTAAAAACATACCCTGGGCTCAAAAATCCTTCTGGGCTCACACCTACAAGGATCCTCAGTGACATCTGTTTAAGAACATAGCTCATTGCTCTTGTGCAGTTCTTTCCACTGGAACGTCTGCTCTCATTTAAAAAAGACAAAAAAAAAAAAAAATGGCCTGCAGAAAAAGAGAGGCATTAACTATCTATGTAGTGGGAAGTTTGGATTTGATAGTGTAGTGATTTTATTGGCCCATGACTAACTGAATCAGGAAATGAAGGTCATGATTAAATTATATAGTCTATAAAAATGCTATAAATTATAATTCCCTTAGCCCAATTTCCTATCAACTGCTGGAAACCCAGACATGATTTTCCAAGATAGTTGAAGACTGTTTGACTAGATTCCACTCACTTTTACTCATTTGTCTTCTGGGCGATCTTCTGAGAGGGTGGAGAGAATGACCAGCACCCACTAAACCTGTCGCCTCTAGACTATCTTCACTGGGGAGGAGTGGGCTGGCCAGAGCTGAGCTTATGTTACATGAGGGAAACGTGGAAAAAGCCACAATGGAGGGGTTCTGTGACTTCAGTGACAGAAAGAAGGGAGCTCTAAGAACAGCTGTTGCTACGTCTTCTGCTGGGTGATGCAGAACATGAGCTGTTTGAGAGGAGTATTGAAACATGGCAAGATTCACAAAGAGAAAAGCACAAGAAAGACTGTGGCGAGCTGGGTGAGCAAGTGCAAGGCCACTGAGGTGGTTACAGCAGGGACAGTAGCAGGACTGTGAGGAGTAGTTTGGTTAGAAATAGAAGGGATTAGTGAAGACAGACAAGCTTTATGAGGACCTCATACCTCAGAGTGAGTCGTGGAAGACTTGTCCGTGTGGTAGTGGTATAATTGAAGATGCATTTTCTGAAGATTAATATGTATGTGTAAATGATTTAGGTGGCAACAGACTAAGAGTTTGACTGAATAACTAATTGTTGATGAGCAAAGGATCTAAAAACTGTCATCAGGTCAGAATCTCTCTCGCCAGTTTGGAGTCTGCTCACTCACCACCACAAATGCAAACACAGGGGCCTTTGATGCAGGCGGAAAAAACCAATTTATTCTTACCAGCAGGGGAGAGGTAGGGGAGAGAAATCCTAGGGGAGATGGAGATGGTGGTCACTTACGCTGAGGTGTGAGGTGGCGCTGTTTTTATGGGAGCCAGCAGGCGGCAAGACTTGCATGTCTGAGCCAGGGCCTATGGCTCCCCTGGGTGAAATCTTATTAAGTCCACCACCACTCGGCAGCAGGGAGCATGAGGCTGTTGAGGTCAGGGACGCCCCCAACCCTGGGAAGGGGCGGGCATTGAAGACCCACTGTCCATTCTCATTATTTTCTAGGTATTTGCTTACTGTACTCAAATTATATCTAACCTTTATTGTAATTATGATTCCAATTGCTTGTTTACTTATCTTGACAGTGTTCGCTATGCTCTTGAGGGCAGGTGGGAAAATCCTAGAACCATGGGGTTGGTGGTGAAGTTGGCAATAAAAGCTCAATAATTTATCTTTTCATTAGTTTCTTCACCAACATAAAAGGGATGATTAAATACTTGGCATATAGAATAATAGTGAGGTTGAATAAGATGCTTAATCTAGAGCCTGTTTAGTCTACAGGTCTCCTCTTCTGGGCAAAATATCTATATAATTACATTATTTCCCATTTCATTCAGCAATTACCTAAGTTATAAAGATGATTGCGTCAACTTTCCACATCAGAGTCTAGACAAAGAGCTGAAACAGCGTGCAGAAAAAGAGAGGCATTAACTATGTAGTGGGAAGTTTGTAGTTGACAATGTAGTGATTTCATTAGCCCATGACTAACTGAATCAGGAAATGAAGAACATGATTAAATTATAAAGTCTATAAAAATGTTATAAATTATAATTACCTTAGCCCAAGAGCTATATTTGGCACTGTGACTCAGCATTACTACCTGCATTTAAAAGTGTTCTAGAAGTTTTCCTGGTAAACAGTAATCGTGAGACCATTATACTGCCATGTTTCTCGAAGTGTGCATGGGATGTGTGCATGGGACACGACGAGAGTCGTCACCATGTATATTCCTAGTCCATTGATTTTCCTGCAGATATGGGATGGGGTATTTTTTCCATTCACATCAACTTGGGCAAATTACTTATTCATTGAATGTTAATGCATTCAAGCAGGGTGTCAGATTGTAGGCATACTGACTTAGAAAATGGATGTGGCTCCTTGGGGGTGGTAGGGTTATACATTGTTTAGTTGAAACACAAGACAAAGAAACTTTGATCTTGAAGTGGAGTGCTTTGAATTAAAATACCAGGTCCATGTACATTCAGTCTCCCTCAGGGGTAACACTGGAAAGCAGTAGAGGTGTGAGAGGAGCCTGCTCTGGTATATTTTATTGAGCAGATGTAACTGAAGCTGCCAAAACTGAGAGAAGTTGAGTCTTTAGTAAAGAGGTATTGTCTTCGTGGTGACTGGTGACTGGTAACTGGTTCTAGCCCAAAGAATCATCTTGCTTGTGACTCTGAACCCAGTGCAGGAATGACTTTTGCTTTGTTACGAGTTATGGAAGGGACTGGAGAGCTACCTTTTTGGCCTTCTGCACCTCCTGTACCCTGACACAAATGCCTTCTTAAAGATGCAAAGGACTGGTGATAGCTTAAAACAGCCTTTGTTAATTTTGTCTACTCCACAAAACAAACATGGTTAGATAAGCACAGAAACAAAAAAATACATTTGGAGATTTACATATACCTATTTGAGTCCAGAAAAGTGTCACAATTGATATATTTAGACATGGCTTTGAAGATTTGGGCAAATCTGAGATAGTATACAATATTAATAGAAAGCACTTCTAGAATTCTGGCTACTAAATTCTTTAAAAAATTAAATATATTAAAGAGAAGGGCAATTCCAATAAAAGTAATTATAAAATTCACAAAGAGAAGGCAATTAATGGCTTTTATCTAAGGCTAATTAGTTTAGTATGCAATCTTTGGGATTTTCCTTTTTAACAAACGCGTGAATGGATTCCATGCAGGGTTGGGGAAGACTGAAATAATCAGATCTGTGTTTGCAAAGATAAGACTGGAAATTGTGGAAGAAAGGTGGAGAAGAACAGTTCATAGAAATGCTGGTTTGGAGATTTCAGAGTACTCTCAGCAAGAGACAACAGGATAACAGGAATATGAATTAAGGCAGCTCCAGTGAGACAGGAGGAACAGGGAGGAATGACAGTAACCTGAGGTAAATCTGGTCCACATTATGGTCAATTGAGTGTGCTTCGTCGAGCTGAATCAAAAGTGTCAAAATTGAGTACAAGGCAAATGGCAGAATGAGCTGAGGTAGGGTATCAAGAGTTGGGGTGATGAGAACAGTAAGATATATGATAGAAATAGTGAGTTTTATGCTATTGCATTTGTAAAAAAAAATTCACATCACAGGCAGTGGCATCTCTCTCTGAGTTTAAGCAAAATGAGAGATTTACAGGGACCCTGAGACAACTAAGGAACCTGAGAGAGAGGTATGCTGTTGCCTTCGTTGAGGAATCCCAAATACTCCTAAATCAAGCAATTCATTTTGGTTTATAAATAAAGGAGAAAAGCTATCATCAACACAATAGAGGCAGAAAAAATTTCGAAAAGTTCTGCATCCATTCATGATAAATTCTTTTAGCAAACATGGAATAGCAGGAAAAAACTTCTGACCTGATAAGAGTTCTGACCTGTAGGAACCCTGCAGATAACTTCTTATTCAGGAATGAAAGATAGTTCTTTGACCACTCAGATTAAGAACAAGCCTATGTATCTACTCCCATTATTTCTATTCAATATCAGATAGGAAGTGCTAGCTAGTGCAAAAAGACAAAAAAGAAACCAGACACAGAGAGGGAAGAAAATAGTAAAATTTTCTTCACTTATAAGTGACGTGGTCATGAAGGTAGAAAATCTTAAAGAATCTGTAAAAACACTAGAACTCGTAAGTAAATTTAGCAATATTTCAGGATAGAAAGTCATTTTAGGGCCTCCCTGGTGGCACAAGGGTTAAGCGCAGCACTGTGGAGCTGTGGACAGCTGCAGCGCAAGTTCGATGCCCTGCCAAGGAGATTCCCACATGGTGCAGCAGACCTCTCCTTCCTTGCCCACTGCTCCCCTCTGCAGTGTATTTTGGTAGACCTGCCTGTGCTGCTCCCCACTCTGTCTCTGGTGAACCCTCTCACTGCCCCCACACCTCTGGCCTGCACCCGAGCTTGTATGCATAAATAAATCTTTTTAAAAAAGTGTCATATCTCAATTCTAGTAATGAACAATTAGAAAATGGTATTGAAAAAGTACCACTTATGGAAGTATCAAAATTATACAGTATTTTGGGATAGATTCAATAAACTATATTATGTACAATATCTATACACTGAGAAATCTGGGAGAATAAAGACATAACACTTAAGGGATATGTTGTGTTTAAGAATGTGAAGACGCAGTATTAAGATGTAATTTCTCTCCCAGATATTTTATAGAATCACACAATCACAATTGAACTTTGTGAAAATTGACAAACTGATTTCAATGAACCTTTGTTTCTGTATAAATTTTAAAAACAAATCTTGAAAATGAAAAACAAATTTGGACAACGTATCCTACCTGTTTTTAAGACTTACAAAGCTATGGTGCAAAGTAGAGTAGTGTAAAAGAAAATTAGACATACAGATAAATGGAATAGAGCAAAAATTCCAGGAGAAAACCCAATTTTGGTCACATGATTTTTTTAAAAGATTTATTTATTTAATGTATACAAGAGCTGGGGTGCAGGCCAGAGGTGGGGGGCAGTGAGAGGATTCAACAGAGACAGAATGGAGAGCAGAGCAGGCAGATGGACTGAAATACACTGCTGAGGGGAGCAGTGGGTAAGGCAGGAGAGGTCTGCTGCGCCATGTCGGGATCTCCCTGGCTGGGGATTTGAACTCATGCTGCAGTGGCTGCCAATAGCTTCATAGGCTGAGACTTAATCCCTTGTGCCACCAGAGAAGCCCTTGGTCAGATGATTTTTGACAAAGGTGTCAAGGTTTTTCAGTTGGGGAATAAAAGTGTTTTTTCAATAACTAAATTCATACGTGAATAAATGATCCTCAACTTCTGTGTCATACTATACACAAAAATAAATTCAAAATTGACCATAGACCCAAATATAAAAACTGTAGTCATATTTCATATTAATAGAAGATGTGGTAGAAAGTATTTATAACCTTAAGGTAGAAAAATATTTCTTAGAGAAAAAAATTAAAACCTCAGATTGGAGGCATCCAGAAAGGGAGATGGAAGGGAGGGGGAGGGGTGAAAAGAGGGGGGCACGCATGGAGGTGGAGGATGACGCATGCTTTGGTGGTTGGAGAGCTACCCATATGGTCATCACAACTGAGGGAGAAACTCTATACTGTCAAAATACAACAAGGATTTAAATGAAATAAATGAAAAGCATAATGCCAACTGGCAGAAAATATTCTCAATACTTATAGCTGATAAATGACATATTCATAATATATAAAGAAAAATGACAACTCAATAATGAAGAGATCAGCAACCCAATTGAAACAAAAGTAGACACTAATACACTGAAGTGTATTAGTTCTCTATTGTGGCATACCAGAATGCCTAAACTGAAGAGGCTTACTAGACCTGTGCATTATCTCACATTTCTGTAGGTCAGAAGTCCAGGTAGGCTCCACTGAAAGCTGTGCTTACAAGATCTCTTAAGCCAAAGTTAAGGTTTCGTCTAATTGGACTCTTACTTGATGACCATGGCAAGAATCTACTTCCAAGCTCATTCAAGTTGTTGGCAGAATTCAGTTCCTCATGGTTGTAGGACTGATGTTCCCATTTTCTTACAGGCTTTTGACTGGAAACTGCTGAATTTTTAGAAGCTGCACTCAGGTCTTTGCCTCATGGCCTCCTTCTTCTGAGCAATAGAGAAAGAACCTCTCTGAAACCAAATTGTTCTCATTCTTCAAATCAGTCTGACTTTGCTTTCTGCTTTCTGCCACTGTACTGAGAAAACAATTTGTATTGAAAGGACTCATGTGATTAAATAACAAATATTAATCTCTTGAAGTTCTGGAGGCTGGAAAGTGTAAGAAACTGATGGGTTCTTGGTGAGTGCCCTCTTTCTGATTGGCTGACATTTGCCTTCTTGCTGTAGCCTCACATGACACAGAACAGAGAAAGCACACTGTAGTCTGTCTTCTTATAAGGAGGTGAATCCCCTCCGGATGTGTACTGTAATTACCTCTGAAAAGTCCCATCTCCTAATACCATCCTATTGGGGTTAAAGGTTTCACCATGTGAGATTTGGGGGGAAGCAAACCTATACCTCATAATATGAATGTACCGCAATTTGCAGATACAATCGCAGTAATAACATGGTAAAACAACACTAACATGATTGAAAAACCTTAGTAAAGTAGCTGAATATAAAGATAAATGTATCTGCTAGAAATTATAAATGTATTCTTAACAACAGTACAAAATATAAAAGCAAAAATGAAATTTATATGATCAGTAAAAGAAATGTATAGACCTATATAAATTTAATATTGAGATAAAAAGACCTAAAAACATGGAAAATCATTTTCTGGATGGAAAGACATAGCACTAAAACATAAATTACTTCCTAGATTTAATAAATTCCCAGAAAAGGATAGCTAAGAAAATTTTGAACAGAGTAGAAAGGTACTGCCAGAGTTAAAATTCAAAACCATAAAAGTAAAATCCATCTGATTGTAGTAACAGGACAGAAAAAAAAATAATTTAAATAAGTAGCTCTGTAACAGATATTATCAAATAATCACATGTAGCTGACACAGGTGGTATTTCATCTTCACACATAAGAATAAGATTATTCAATGAATAGTGTTGAGGTGTAATGAATATAATTTTAATATACGTTATCATCCAATGGCTTATACAGAAATAAATGTCTAGGCCAGAATAATGAAAAAAAAAATCCAGGTGAAGTTTAACATTCACAAACTAAGCTATTAGAATAAAATGTAGGGGTAAATAGAACCACTTTGCTTATGTAAACTTTTCCTTAAGAGGTGCCTTGAGGCTGACACCCTGCAGGTCTGACTCAGCACTGCTTTGCGACCCACAGGAAGTAGAGCACATGATGTGTGCTAAAAACTTCTGGAGAATCTATGAAAACAATTGTTTTTATTTTTTCAAAAGCAGCATCACTATCATTTTTTTAAGTGACAAATTGGAAAAAATGTGTCATCTGTGAAACAGGGTGAACATCCTTCTCTTAAAAATTCATGCAAATAAGAACTTTCATGAGATGGACAAGTATGAACGGGCTGTTCACAGTTATCACAAAGATAAAGGGCGCATGCAAGCAAAATGCTGAATGTTAAAAACAAAAGATGGCATGTTACCTGCCCAATGACAAGGTTAAAAAGAAAGCCAGTCAGTACTAGCTTGGGTATAAGTATAAGGAAAGTCATTTCATACAGTTTGGGGGAGGAGTTAATAGAAATGTTTTAGGAAACTACTTTTGCATTCTATACCTACAATCTTAAAAATATTTACTCCTTATGATGTTCTAATTCCCTGCAAGAATTGTATCAAAGAAATTAGCCCACTGTAAAGAGAAAACAAACTTGACTTAAAAAAGTTTATCGTGGGACACCAAAGGAAGGTGAAAATTGGGCAGCAACATGTTCAATAACGGAAAAATGAATTTGAAATTACAATTGTGTCACCATGGAATATTGTGCAGCCATTTACATGATTTCTGTAAGGTTTTAAAATGCCCTTGGAAGATACTTGTTTTAAAGATAGGGTAAGGAGACAAATTATTTTGTGACTGTCTATAAAATGTGCATCAGAAGGTGGAACAAGGATGGCAAAGGAACTCTCTGCTTTTACTGAAGGGACTTTAAAATGGATGGAGCACTTTAAAATGATTGTCTCAATTACCCTCACCTGGAGCCTAGGATTGATAGCTTGCCTTGTCCCATTCAACAGATGAGAAAACTGAGGCAGAAGGGTTAAGCAGTGAGTCCAAGACTCTGAGCTAAGTGTGCGGTGGCAGGATTTGATTATCAAGGTGTCCATGCCTTTAGTCACTGCACTGCCCTTTTCCTTGTTAAATACAGCAAAAACAGTTCAGTAGTTTTATAGGTTTGGAGATTTACACTTTCCCATAATTTCTACAGTTTCTACACATAGCATGACTTTATCACTACAAATGACCAGAATGATAATTTAAAATAAAAATTCCATAGTCATCTTGATTTTGTGTACTCCATCAAAGTCTGCATCTGGGAATTACTTGTGCTCTCTATTTTTGTTCTCAAGTGCAGAAGCTCCGGGAGCCTCTGATCCCTCTTCCGGCAGGTTCACTGGGTTTCCTCCCTTTCTACCCACAGTATCCCAGCACTGTTCTTGGAGGGCGCTCTGCTCTTTTCTCCCTGCGTCTGCCTCCATACAAACAGCTGTAGTGTCATTTACCAGGACTTCAATAACCGGAGACTGGGTACTCTCCCGAGTGCCTCCTGGCCAGGCCGGGCAGACCCCTAGCGGCTGCGAGTTCGAGTTTCAGTGGCCTGCGTGGGGCGCACTTCCTAGGGTACTGCGGAACCTAGGGAGGAAGGAGGCACCCCTATGACTGCAGGGCGGGAGTCTGCCTCTGCCCACAAAACCCCAGAAAGGGGGTTTGGTGGTGCTGGCATTTAAGGTTGGGAGGGGGGTGCTGGGGATCAGCTCCTGACGCTCCCACCCCTGGAGCCGTGCCCCTTGGGGAATAGGCGCGGAGTCTCAGAGGCACCAGCCACGACTGGTGGCCCACCCTTTATCAGGTTAGAATAGTTAATGAAAACAAAGAGTATTCAAACTGAGAACTGGCCCTAAAAAAACAAAACAAACAAAAACCCAAGTGTAAATGAAAGGGTTGTCTGAAATAAAATTTATGTTTTGCACCCTGGGGGCAGTTATTAGGAGATAAGTGTACTTTAAACTCGTTCTCTCCTTGGAAGTTAATTATCTGGTCAATAGCAAGAATACTGGGGGGGGGGGGAGGCGGCGGTGGAAATTGGGGAGCTAGAGTAAGGGGGTTCTTGGGTAGCACAGCGACTGGCCGGAGGAGTAACCAAGTTACCGGGTTGCTGGGACAATTAGTGGGTTTGAGCCTGACTCTCCGGGGACTCAGGCACACGCACTGTAACAGCCCGGCAGGACGGCGGGTTCCTCTGCCTGAAATGAGTCCTTCATTTCCCGGGTTCCGCTCAGGAGAGAATGGTGAAACCCCCAAATGCGCTTCCTTATGTGGTTAAGAAAAGGGCGCGTGCAGAGCCTGGGGGGGTGGGGGGAGTGCAAATGTAAGTTACTACCTTGAGTATTTTGACTTTGAAAACCCGACTCCGTGAATCATTGGCTCAGACAGAGATGGCAAATTTCTGTGTCGAATGAAGTTGGGGGAAACACACATTGCTTGTGTTTGTAAAATCCGTGCATCCGTGCCCCAGGTTTGCTGGTCCCGGGCGGAAAGCTGGGCTGAGCGGGGGTGGGGAGGGTCTCCAGTCCCAGGCGTTGCACTCGGGGCTTCTGCCCAGTTTCCTGCCTCCGGAGTCGCCGTGTCCGCCCAGCCTAGAGCAGTTTGTGCAATTTAGAAACTCGATAGGAGGCAGCTGATCTCCCACCACCCTAAAAATAATCCGCCAGCGCACTGCGTGCTTCAGCCAGGGGAGGAAAACTCTGCCTTCGGAGTAAGTGAGTCCGTGTCTTTTACATAACTGTCATTTACAAATTTTAAGAATAACTGTAAGCTGTTGACTTTGAGCTAACATTTCGGCGACCCAGAAAGCCCGCGCGCTCGAGCTTTGCCTGCACAGTCACTATTTCTAGGATCAAGGATTCCGGCCCAGCGGAGCAGAGAGGGCGTGGGGATCAGGTTTCCAGCTTTACTTACAAAACCCTGCCTGCTCCAACTTAAACCAAGTGGAGAGCTCGCCAGGCGTTATCACTAATTATTTTTCTCTTAGAGGTATCCTGTATCGTTCACGAAGTAGCTTTCTCTATCTACCTAATTTTTGTTCCTCTTTGCCTTTTAGTTTCGCATCCCGGTTTGAAGTTTACACTTAAAGACAGTGTAGGAAGACGGTGCTTTGAAGGTAGAGCAAGTGTTCCAGTAGGGGTTTGAAGCAGCCTCAAGCGACTGCCCAAGGTATTTATTTGTGGATTTATTTGATCAGTCTGGAATTAAAAAAAAAATCCCATTGGCGTGTGTGTCTAAAATCTTAATCTGCTAAATAGTACCAGCATTGCCTTTGGTGTGCTGGGGCTGAGGTGGGTGCGTTCAGATCAGAAACATCAGAAATCAGTGGTCATGTTTTCCGGTGATTTTCCCACCTGAATCTGTCCTTCATAGATAGACAGATGGAGAGACAGACAGACAGAAAGACAGACACATCTTGTAGTTGAAATTTTATGAATTATTGACTGAATAACTTCAAAGAGGTTACTACATTTGTTTTTGTAAGCAGGCTGATTCTAAAAATACCTTAGATAACTCTCAAACCCTAAGTAAGTTCTTTAAAATGTCGTATTTCTCCCGGGTGACATAATTTGGTGAAACTCTACATAACAACAGAATAAGTTATTCTTGTATGTAAGAAGGAAAGCTTTTATATTGCTTTTCTTCAGGCATTGGCAGCATTTTAGGTTCTGTGGGGTTGCTATCCCATCTGGATTGACACTTTCTTGTGGGATGAACAGCTCAGGGTATTGGTTTTCACCTACTTTATATTTGTCAACTAAATCCAAATTGTGCAAGTCCCATGGCTGTGGAATTTCGTATAGCGCATTTCAAGATATAAGAGTACTGCAGACTTCCTTGCCGTGAAATTGTAAGTTTTGGTCATCAAGGACTATTTTCCTTTTATATTGTCTGCTCTCTAGACCATCCCTATAATCAAAGTTTCACTTTGGGTGTTTGTCTTAAACTTTATTCAGTCAAGTTCTCTAGTCCTATAGGCTGTCATAAAACGTGAACCATTCATGGCTTTCGCTGTGGGGAGAAAAATGCCATCTCTCTCTATCTGGCCACTCCTGCCCTTCTCCCTAGTGTTTGGGCCTCTGCGCTTAGCTGAACGACCAGACTGGGGGGGGGGGGGGGGGGGGGGGGGGGGGGGGGGGGGGGGGGGGGGGGGGGGGGGGGGGGCGGGGCTGAGGTGTCACGTGACAGGTTAGCGGGCAAGAGCTGTAAGTCATACCCTTTCCTAAGCCTGGCTGATTTATCCTGCGCTCTGGGAGGGAAATTCTAAGTGAGAACTGCAGACAAAAGAATTAGATATCCCAATTGAATAAAATACTTTTGGTGAATACAGTGATTGTCAGCATCTCTACAATACGTTCACCCCTTGTGAACGCTGAGTGCTGATACAGGCTTTGGTTAGAATTGCCATATACACCGTGCGTGTTGGTCAAGAGGAAAAGCATGGAAAAGACAGAAGGAAATGCCAAAGTGTTGAGCAAGTAGTGAGATGGTGAGGGGGCTGGGAGAAGCTGGTAGATGGAGGAGATCATTCAAAAGCTTTTACTTTACTAATCTCAGGTATATACCTTAGTGTGATTATGTTACATGTGTTCCTATCTTTTAGAGCAGAACCTTTAATGATACCAGAGCTATTGGGGTTAGGGTCATCCGATTTATGTGGTCTCAATTCCTGGTGCTAGCTCAGGATCCAGGATATCAGACATCAGATACATGGTGGAAATGTTCTTTGGCTTTTGCAGGGTGTTTTCTTTCTTTGATAGTTTCTTTCCACAGTTAAACAGATTTTTTCAAAAAGGTACTAAGTTGATAGGCTTCACAAATGATTAAAAATTAGTGCTGATACCTCAAAGTATATGTTTCAGCTTATACAGCAGCATCTGGCTCAATGACTTTAATTAAATATCATAGTTTATAAATGTGACCAATTGGAATATTATAATTTTGGATAAAATAATACTAGCTAAAGTAAAAATTACCTGATTTATTTCAGGAAACTGTTATTACTATCTTTCAATTAAGAGTAGACTTAAGGTCTCCTTTTATTATTTCTGTTAAATAAAGGAATACTCTTAAGAATTCCGTCACTAGCTATTTTTTAGTTTCTATTTTGTCTTTAAAAAAGAAGTTCATTAACATACAATTATGAGCTCTATTTGCTGTTATTTTAAAAAACTCAAAACTCAAGTCCTTTTCAGTTTATTCATCCAGCTTAGAAACTCAATAGTTTAAGAATTTACCAAGTATATAACTTCATCTCAATGTACTTTTAAAAAATGCAGCTTTTTTTTCTAAAGATAAGAAATTGAGAGCATATTAGTGATTTATCAACAAGGGAGTTTTACAGAAATATGTGGGAGGAATTCTATATAAACATTTATAGACTGTAAACACACAGGCTTTCTGACTCATTGTTCTGTCACATAATGCTTTCTATAACTTCTACTTGAAATTTGATTTCTCTGATAATTTGCATAGGGTTGCCCATCTTCTTTGTATAACACTGTTTTTTCCCAGGAAAAATATTATTTCTGACTGTTGCTAAATCAATTATCAATGAAAGAGAGAAAAGCTACTTTTTTAGTTGTTCAAACCTTTGCCAATCTTTCATAATCTTACTCAGAATCCAGTGTGAAATAAATATGGAAAATAAAAGAAAGTACAGTGAGGTGAAAATCTTGAACTGCCACTTATTTTAATACAAATAAATACAGGTTTTCTTTTAAAAAGGAGATTGGAGGCTGTGTGTTGGCAGTGGGGCGAACCTAGTTTATAGACAGACACGTGGATGTAGATTTTCCACACTCCGCTGGTTGGCAAGTGACTAAATGGGTTTGAACTTCAGTATCCTCCCTTGTAAAAGGAGAATAACTCCACTAACCTTACATGATGTTCTGAGGACTTAGGATAATGTCTGCAAAATGCCTAGAATTTAGTCAATGCTAAATAAAGGTAGGCATTTAAAAAGACATTTCCAGAATGCTCCAACTTGTGTTGGAATTTCACACTCATATTTGAATGGAATAGACTTTGGTTCTTAGGTATCTGTTTTGGCATAGCAAAGCAAGGAGTTCATTTAAAATGTAAGTCAGAGCATGTCACTTCTCTGACCTAACTACCCTCAGTGGCTCTCTTTCCCCCAAAGTAGAAGCCAAAGGTCCGGCAATGGTGAACAAAACCCTGTATGATCTCATCCTCTTTACTCCTGAAACTCATCCTCTTCTCCTCGAATGGAGTACAGATTTCTGATGAACTTGAGTAGGGTACATTTCATGCAAGACTATTCTCTGACTGTGGAACTTGAGAGGTTTCATTCACTTGAGCTCTCTTTAATTTGTCTTAGCACTGGATTTTAATATTCTTCTGAGAAAAGGCATTTGCTGCCATGCTGGTCTCTTCATTTGCTGTTTCCTTTAAAAAAAAAAAAAAGATTTATTTATTCATACAAGCTGGTGTGTAGGCCAGAGGTGTGGGGCGGTGAGAGGATTCACCAGAGACAGAGTAGGGTGCAGAACAGGCAGATCAACTGAAACATACTGCTGAGGGGAGCAGCGAGGAAGGCAGGAGGGGTCTGCTGTGCCATGTGGGAATCTCCCTGGCTGGTTATCGAACTCGTGCTGCAGTGGCTCTGAATAGCTTCATAGTGCTGCGCCCAACCTGTTGCGCCACCAGAGAGGCCCTCGTTTGCTATTTTCTTTAATTAATGGAAGGTTGCTATAAATGGTGTCCAGCTAAAACTGCTGGTTACAGCAATTTCACAGGATGAACATGAGGAAGGATTTGATGCTCTACCATTTTGACTTTTTAGTCAAGACTTTTTTTCCCTCCTTTTTCTTGTGAGATCACCTTTTCTGTTCTTCAAAATTATTTTTGTCAGACAAATAATCCTTTGAGGTACCATTGTTGATAGATATTAGTTATTATATATTTCTCAAATTCAAATGAAATCTTTCTCTGAAAAAGGCTTAAAAAGTTGACCCTTTAGAATATAGAAGAAACTCACAAATGATTTGGTATAGAATTCCTTATAGCTTCAACTGCAAAAATAAGGGGGATAAATATTATCAAATTATGTGTTTTGGGCTATAATTTTCTGGAAGAGAATTTAATAATGAGACTTTGTTCTTTTCTCTCTTTAGAGGAAACCACATAAGGAGAAATGAGCCTTTCATTCTGTGGTAACCACAGTTCTTCATACAACATCTGTGATGGTGTATTGCAAAACCCCTGCTTTGTGGATGCCCTCAACCTGGTCCCTCATGTCTTTCTGCTATTTATTACTTTTCCAATTTTGTTTATTGGTAAGTCATTGCTGTCCTTTTTCACATCACTTTTAATTTAATAACTTTGCTTATGTAAAGGTTTAAAAAATATTTCTTAACATTTGTTTATTTAAAAGGTTTTATTAATAGCTGAAATTAGCTCTCCTGTTAATCTCTAAATTAGCTCTCCTGTTTAATCTCTCCATCATAAAAACAGTTAAGTACACCTGTAAGAAAAGAACAAGCAAATATTTTATGTTTTCTAGTTATTTGGTTTTTTGGCATATGACACTGTAGGTAAATTAGAAGTCACTTGCCTTCTTAGAAATGAATTTCAGCTAGCAGCAGCAGTTTGCTAAAAAGAGGAAATAGCTGGATCTGAAGAATTTGCTCAGCAGTGCTTTGTTCTAGGTGAAGAGAATGCGAAGTGGGTCTTCGCAGTACTTGCAGGGAATAGACAATGGAATTGTTCTGGAAACCATGTATCAAAGTCAAGAGAAATGCCTAAACCCATTTAAAGACAGAGGAACAGATTATACTAGACTAGAAGCTGCTGTAAAACCTAACTCGTCTTGGGGCTGGTGGGGAAGATGATGTACTGAGTGACACTGGGAACTTGAAAGGCTAGAGTCTGCGAGTTAAAGTGGATAGGGAGGTGGGGGGAGGGATGGTGTTTCAGAAAGAAAGAGTGAAATCTACAAATAACAAAACCCAATTATTTAGAGCTATTACATCTATTTTAATTTCTCTAAGATTACAACAAAAATAGGCCTTTAGACTTTTTAAAATTATAAAATATTTTCCATATATAAAAATGACAGACTAATAGACATCTACTGAACCTACCACCACTCATCTTAAGGACTCTTAGTAAGAGTGTAAGTGAATCTGTGTACCATTTCCAGATCCGGTTCCTCTTCCCACATCCTGCATTCCTGTCCGGGCGGTAACCACTGTTTTGGATTTGGTGTCTACTATTCCCTTGCATGATTTTGCTCATAAAAGTAAATGATGAGGTTGTAAGACTGATTTTCTTAAAGAGAGTCAGCATAATTTATCTTTCTGCTCTAAAGGAAGGTTTAAAAACAATTTGTATGCTTTTCTCGTTTAACAGATATTGAGACACTACTCCATGCCTAGCATTCTAACAATGATCAAAGAATTTTTGTTATATGACATATCATCAGAGGTCAACTTACTCTTGTCCATAGTTATTCATGTTAAATGCACGGATATTAAATATATTGGGACTACAGTGGCCATGTGTAGAAATTCCAATTGTTTATGTGCATTAAGAATGACCTTTGGCCAAAAGTTGAAGATAGATTTTTATGGCAATTCTATAATTAATAACTCATTTTTTGACATCCTGTTTAACAGCTTGAGAGCAGTCATTACTGTCCTGTTTGCATCTCTAGCAATGAATGGAGAGGCTGCAAAAAGGGTCCTGTTTTCCCCGCTCTTCAAGAGTAGAGCATTCCTGGGTCTCCCTGGTGGCCTGGAGGTTAGGTCTCAGTGCTATCACCACCTTGGCCTGAGTTTGATCACTGGCCAGGGAGCTAACCCACAAGGCACAGCAGACCTCTCCTGTCTTGCGTGCTGCTCCCCTCAGCAGTATATTTCAGTAGATCTGCCTGTTCTGCTCCCCACTCTGTCTCTGGTGAATCTTCTCAACTCCCCCACCCACACCTCTGCCGTACACCCCAGTTCTTCCCTGCAAAAATAGAAAAAAATGTTTCAAAAGTAAAGCATTTCCTATGAAACCTTTTATAAGCTGGAGTGACATAAAGCAAATAAATAATTGCCACTAATATATATATATATATAGATAAAATTTAGTGTTGCCACACCCCCAAAATAACCTGCCAAGTCATGGCAGAAGTCACATGAAACCTAAAGTAACACTCACATAGAGTAAAAGCAGGACTGATGTGATGAGCACAGACCTGTGTAAAGTACTTCCAGGCAAGGAGCTTCTCTTGCTGCTCCGGGATCCCTGTCTCTGGAATGGCTGCTGCAAAACCAAAGCTGAAGCTATTTGCTTTTTGCCTCTTGCCATAAAAGCTGAAATTGTCTTCACACTTTTCAGTTTGTAAAAAAAATAGGTACTAATATTGGTCTTTTTTGTAAAAATCATAGTGGCAAAACTTGAACTCTGGGGCCTTCCTGATGGCGCAAGGGGTTAAGTCTCAGCACTATGAAACTAACACCGGCCAGCTACTCCAGCATGAGTTTGATCCCCCTCCAGGGAGCTGACCCACATAGCACAGCAGACTGCTCCTGTCTTGCCCTGCTGCTCCCCTCAGCAGTGTATTCCAGTCAATCTGCCTGTTCTGCTCCCCACTCTGTCTTGATGAGTCCTCTCACCCCCCCAGCTCTGGCCTATACCCCAGTTCTGGTACGCATAAAGAGATAAATAAATCTTAAAAAAAAAAAAAAAACTTTGAAAAAGTGGACATGTGTAAATGCAATGGAATTGGAGTAAACACTGTCAAAGGAGAATGACTGAAAAATGCAGTCTATAACACTGCTTCAGTTAATGAGAAAACATAAATTAATCTCAAAGAAGTATCAGTAAAAGGAAAATTAAAATGTTTCAAAAAACAGAGCTTGCCTACAAGAGTTTGAATCATAAATTCTAATAGAATATGTTAAATGTAACTGATCTTCTAATAATGAAATTCATTTGGGAACCACTAAGGCAAAAATTACTTTTGCCTAGATAAAAATCTCTTCCTGTAGTATTTCAAGCACAAGCCCCCATTTATTTTTGGAAATGGAAGGCTTCTTTGCAGATAAAAACTGAGAAAAGGGGTGACAAGATGAGACAAAAACTGGGTAATTTCCCAACATTTGTTCTGAGTCGGCATTACTTGGGCTAAAGTTTTTGAGGGCAAACCATCCAAATTTTACTAGAATGTGATCTTGAATTTTTCCTTCAATGTTGAGCTAAGAGTGAACCTCCAGTGTTCATGAGACCTGCTTGAAAACTTAAAAATCAATGAACAAAACTTTAGCTTTCTTTGAGAAAATAATACCACTGTCCATCAGTGCTGACCAGTTCTTAGATTACCGTTTCTCTCTTGTGGTATACAGGTGATTATGAGTTGACTCAACTACTGAGTCCTGTATTTTGTCACCAAGTATATCAGTCTTTTATTAATCCTCCCACCAAATTCTATGTCTTGAAAGACTTCAGACATCAAATTGCTTTTGTTAACATTGATTTACCCTTTTGAATGAATCAGAAATTTACCCTTTTGAAGGAATCAGAAACCTGTCAGTAAGAACTCCGATAAGCATGAAATAACCACACAGTCACCCAGAGTTGTTTTATTCTTCTAACAAAGTTCTATTGATTTACCAGTGGTTACTCAGAGTTGACTTTATTCCTGAGCAGCCAACGGATGTTAATATGTTAATATACACTGTTCCATAAAAATTAATTGAAATGATTTCTTTAAATATAACAGAAATAGACAAGATTTCCATTGCTACCCGAGAAAGCATTAACATTTCAGGAGGCCCCCAATGCATATCACAATGTAAATTAATATTTTTTTCCTATTTTCAGGGTGGGGGAGTCAAAGCTCAAAAGTACAAATTCACCACAATACATGGCTTCATTTTCCTGGCCATAACCTGAGATGGATTCTTACATTTGCGCTCCTGTTCGTGCACGTCTGTGAGATAGCAGAAGGCATTGTTTCAGACTCGTAAGTGCCTTGTCCTCCTTCATATGACCGCAGTATACTGGTGGTCATGGATTGTGGCTGAGAGCACAGGAATTTAGGCTTAACTTTTTGGTGAATGATGTCTCTTGCCCATATATTTGATTTGTTACATTAGTTCTCTAATAACACAAGTTCAGCTCTGTGATTTATTGCTTTGTTTCTTTGCCCACTCATCTGGGTAGCCCTTGCAGACAGTTCTCTTCTTTTAAACATTGATATTTCCCTTGTCTTTCAAAACAGGTATAAGTGGCAAGGTTGTCTATGTTGATAAGTAGTTCTAACAGCACTTGTTTACATAGAACCTGTTCTCTGATGTTTAATTTTGCAAATAGCAAAGGCAGGTGAGGCTGGCGTTAAAGCCTGAATTGGTGTCAGTGCAGCCACATAGTTGAGGCAAAGCGTGAAATTATTTTAAATCGACATTTATCATGAGCCTGTATATATTTTTAAAACCCATATTTTGGAAGGAATTTTGTCGTTCTTATACAAGAAGTCTGTAGGAGGCAGTTAGACTATAATGAGTTCTTTTTTTTTAATTGAGGTAACATGGGTTTACATTGTTTTTTATCTGTTAGGGGGCTAGGATCCCCCCCTTGGGTGTTGTTACCACAGGCACCCCCATCAAGACACCCATAGTCCTCCACCATAGTCTGTTGTGCTCCTCCCCACATTGCTCTCACCTCTGCGCCTCTCCCTCTGTACCCTCATTTCTATAGTTGGCTTCTACATTTCTGAATTCTGTTTATCACATAGTAACAGAAAATAAAGTCAAGAAATAGGAAAACTTAGTTATGAAATTATGACAAATGGTGCATGTTTCATTGAGAAATCGATATGAAATAGTCTTAAAGTTTTTAAAAAGAAAGCTCCAAAAATCGTTTTCTCCTTATCTACTAAAATCGTCCCCTGACATCTGTTTGTTTTTCTGTTGTAACTAGCAAGGAATGGAGCTTCTACGCGTTTGTCATGAGCCAACTATTTTGTAATGTTTTATAACAGTTCTCTGCATTTATGTGCACATCTTAGTTTTTGATAAAAAAGAAAAATCAGAGAGAATGATATGCCATGCCTCCAAGTATTTGGAAGCTTTATTGGCTATTATCTTTTTGATAACTGTTTAAAACCCTGAGGTGTATTTGTATTATATTGTATTAGCACGACCAAGTCTAGCCTTGTTCTTAAAACTCCCTTAACACATAGACTGACTTGACGAGTTTCTGGGTGTGTGTAAAATGGAAGTTAGATAGTCCCATTCCCTCTGAAATGGAACATCACGTAGGCACCATTTCCAGTCCCTGGGTTGATGTATATAGGTTCTGAGACTGAGAACAGAGTTTGAACTAAGAATGATGAGGAATATGCTAATGGCAGAAACTTTTTGTGGTGGCAGAGGTCAGTTCTAAGAACAAGCAAAAATACACAGTCCATCTTCCCCCGCATGTTCTGTAGCTACAGACTTCTCCATTTTATCCAGGCTTCCCAGAATTCACCTTCCAGTTACTTTTGAAACCCCAAATTAGTTTTGCTTTCTCTCCCGCTTTGTACTGTTTTGAAAATTGTTTCTATGAGAACCAATTAACATTAATGACACCTCTGATATTATAGCTTAATATATATGTGATAGGTGTATATTACGTGTTTAGTGTGTGTGTGTGTGTATGTGTGTGTGTGTGTTTGTGGTCACTCAAATGGCTAATATGTTTCTCATACATAATTGGCCTTTACTCACAGTTTCTGACTCACAGCCCCCTAACCCTTGGAATTTCCTAAGTGTTAAGGTGTTAAAAGTGTCTGTTGTAATTTTAATGAGGTGACAGTGGGAAAATGTCTGAGGAAGGGGGCAGTTTCTTGGGGAAGCAACCTGGCGGTGATTAGAAGGTTAAACTTCCAGGCCCACCCCCTTACCTGCAGGGAGGGGAAGTGCTTGAGGTCACTTTCAGGTGCCATTCGCCAAGGAGTTCATCGATGACGCCTATGTAATCGCAGCCTGAAAGGAAGGGGCTAGGGAGAGCTTCAGCTGGTGAAAAGATGGAGATGTGGGGAAGAATGGTGTGCCTGGAGAGAGCATAGAAACCCCATGCCTTTTTCCCTAGCACCTTGCTCATTGTCTCTCTTCCCTGGCTGTTGATTTGTACACTTGAGAATAAACTGGTGATTCAGTGAGTATATGGGTTTCCTGAGTCCTGTGTGTCTTTCTATCAAGTTATCTGCACCTGAGAAGTGTGTCTTGGGAACCTCTGATTTATAACCAGATACTCAGACAAGAATCTGGGTTTGTACTGGGTACCTGAAGTCTGAGAACTTCAGGGGACCCTCGCACTTGTAGCTGCCTGGTCAGAAGTCCAGCTAACCACCTGGGGGTTTGCCTGTGGCTTGCAGCCAGCACCAGGCGGGTGGTATTGGGAGACTGAGCCCTTGACACTGTCTGGGGACAGGTGGTGTCAGAGCTGAGTTGAATTGCTTGTGGGTAGAGAAGGCTGCGCACACCCCTGCGTGACCGTTAATCACAGCACAGTAGCCCCGCACTTTAGTGGGTGCATTTTTCTCCTTATTGTTCATGCTACATTTGACACTGCCTATCCTTCCTCTCTTCTTCATTTATTCTTTTCTTTTTTAAAACAAAACCTTTATGAGAAAATATCAAAAAAGCTCTTTATAATTAGCAAAACTTACCAAGTCTCTCCTAACTGAATATTTGACTTGCTTATTTTTTACTTGCTTTTTGAGTGACACAAATATTAAAGCTTAATAAATACTTCTTTTGAAACCTTACCTATCTTGCACAAGTTTTTCTAAGAAGTCTCTTCACTTTTATTTCAGTCTAAATAACAAGATCTGATTTAGGTATTTTCTTGGGCCTAGGAATCATTTCCAGTTTGCTCTTTAGTGTAATTCGATGAACTTATTATTAGATCATGTAATTAGTTAAATAGCTTTGTAACAGGGTGACCCCCATAGAAAGGCTGAGAAATACAGCTTTGGGGATTTATTAACATTTTATTGTAGTCAAATCTTTTGATAATATTTATTGAGTATTAAAAGTGTTTTATTTGTAGGAGATAATTTTATTGTGTTAATCGGTTGGATTACCAAAGTTCCCCCTCTGTGTGTGTGTTGATAATTTTTAGACCATTTAGTAATCCATCACATTTCTTAAAGTGCATATTATCCTCTTCACTACCATTGTATTTTCATGTAGGTTTTTATTTTTATCCTCCTTCTTTGAAATTATTCTTTTGTCTAACATGATATATGGTTTCTGATTTGCTCTTTCTCTGACTATAGATTTTCTGCTGGGGTGGGATGTGTGTGCTTTTGCCAGAAGCTGTGGCTGTGAATCACACCCTAAAAATAATAGAAGTTAGAGGAAAGAATAGAGTGGGTATCAATCAAAGTCTATGGAACAGTGTAAGCAAAGCACTGATATAATAGTGACTCTAATAAAAGTAGTAGTACAGTTATAAGGCACATCAAGTCTCTAATAAAGAAATGCCGCAGTACACAGAAACCTTCCCATCTCTGCTGCTGGTTATGTCAACCCTTTGTAATTGCCACCCTCAAATTGCTTCGACATTGTTTTTCGAACTTCTTGAATGAACTAATTTGATTATTGTGTTTATTTCTCATTGAATACGCTTAAGGCGATAAATTTTTTCTGGGTCTGATCTTGACTACATTTTACAGGCCTTGATGGGTGGTGTGCTTATTCTTAAATTTCTTTTTTTTTTCTTTTCTTAATTTAATTTATATCCTTTACATTATTGTGTATCCCCCATAGGTTTCCCACCACCAATTCACCCGTGAACCAACACCATAGTCCCTTGTGCTCTTTTCTCCTATATTTTGGTCTCCCTTCCCCTGTAGAATGTCTCCTATTTGTGGTTGCCTGCTTGTTTCTGCTTTTGTTCATGCTTTGTGTGCTGTTTTCTTCTCTGATTTCTCATTTGGCTCTCTTATAGTCCTCCTATAAATGATACCATTTGATATTTTTCTTTTTCCTTCTGACTTATTTTACTGAGCATGATCCCTTCTAGCTCCATCCATGTTGCTGAGAATTACATTAGTTTATCATTTTTGATTGCTGAATAGTACCCCATTGTACACAGGTACCACTTCTTTTTAATCCAGTCATCAAATTTTGGGCATTTGGATTGTTTCCATGTTTTAGCTATTGTAAATAGTGCTGCAATGAACATAGATGTGCATGTGACCTTTTGGATTAATGTTTTTGTGTCCTTTGGGTATACTCCTAGGACAGTTCCTAGGAGTGGAATTGCTGAGTCATATGGAAGCTCCATTTTTAGTTGTTTGAGAAACTGCCATACTGCTTTCCATAGAGGTTAGACCAGATTGTAGTCCCACCGACAGTATAGGAACATTCCTTTTCCTCTATATCCTCACCAACATTTGTTTTCTGTTTTTTTAATGTGTGCCATTCTTGTTGGTGCAAGGTGGTATCTCATCGTGGTTTTTATTTGCATTTCCCTGGTTATGAGGGCTGTTGAACATTTTTTCATATGCCTGTTCGCCATTTGCATTTCTTCTTTGGAGAAGTGTCTTGTAAGTTCTTCTGCCCATTTGTTGACTGGATTTTTTGCTTTGTTTTTGTTGATTCGTGTAAGTTCTTTTTAGATTTTTGCAATCATAACCTTGTCTGTTGTATGGAGTGTAAATATTTTCTCCCAGTCAGTGGGTATTCTTAAATTTCTTAAATAGTATGTGATTGTTTTATTCTTTCTTCTTTTCAATAAGAGGATTGAAACATATCCTGATTTCTTTACTGATAAAATACTTGCTTCCTACTTTTTCCCTTTGAATTATTTCTGGGACTGGTAGGCGGTTTTTAAACCAGACCTGATGCTCTCAGGGTACTTTCACATCTGCACTGCCAGTCTATGTTCGTAGTTCTAAATGTACCACTGATGATGTTGAAATCACTCATGATTTGCATGGTAAAAAACTCACTTTGCATATTTGTCAGACACCTTCATGATTCAAAAGTCCTGCTGAAATTTAGTAAATTCCTTTTCCAGTCTGCTTGTCTTCCTAAACCGCCACCCTTGTAATTTTTTCTGCATCTTCATCACCATCAGCCTCATACCTGAACGCTATCAAAGTACTGACCATTTTTAACAATTACTGTTTTCCAAATGTATTATTTCCTTCATGTTAATTGCTTCCAAAGCTTCAACCAGATTTTCCTAGTCTCTCATAGGAAGTATACCTCTAGTTTTCAAAATGTTTTTTTTTCCATTTCCTTTCCCTTCTCCTCAAGCACACACATTCTGCATCAACTCCTTCACGTTGTATCAGACTGATCTATCTGAAACCCAAACCTGACGGTACCACCCACTACTGATGTGTTTTACTCTCCCCTTCTGCAAAATGACACCGTAATTCCTTACCGCTGCAGACAAACCTTTTAGTGATACAGCCTACCCTCAGACTTGATATTTAAGGAACAATAAACTACTTGGGATTTTCATCATGTTACACTGTTTTATGCTTCTACTTGTTCTTTAAGTTTTCTCTTTTTTAAAAATCCCTGCCACCACTTTCCTGATGGGGTGGGGAGGGGAGGAGTCTCTTTTATGCTTCAGTTCCCCTGAGCAACCATGTATTGTCTGAAATGACTCCCAGTTGTTCTTCCCAACTCTCTTTCTGTACTAATCTATTAAAGTAATTTGAGAAAAGTTAAATGTTAATGTTAAATGGTATTATTTGGGCACATGGAATGAAGGGCCACATATCTGCAAACCTCGTCCTGTCACAGTTCCAATCCACTTGAAACCTATTTTCCTCAAATGAAATTAGTCTCCTTGCAATTGTACTGGATGGCTTGAAATTCTCTTGAACATATCTGGCCCCTGGGCCTGGCCCCAGGGGCAGTTTCTCATTCTTAAGTTCTCCATTTAGAAATCAGTTCCTTCACAAGCTTCCTGTGTCTCATACACCAGCTCTGCTACTCTTCACCTGGGTTATAATTCCCTATTGCTATTCTGTATAGACTTCAGACTTGGTGACCACAGACACTGTATCTTGTCCTCTTCACAACTGCATCCCAGGATCTTTTCTGGTGTCTGTAGCAGCAAATATGTATAAACTGAATGAATGAATGAAGGAATGAATAAATGAATGAAAATGGAGAATTGCCTGAAGAGCATAAATTTCAGGAAAGCGATCAAAAGAATAAGCATGTGTTCACATACATTGGAGTTCATGTTCATTTGATTGCTTTTTCTTGCTTTTGTTGTTGAATTATTGCCGTAGTTCTCCCCTTCCTGGTGGGAGTAATTGTGTATTTGCTTTTGTTGTAACCTCTGCCTTAGTTCTGTGTACCCAGCCTTCCATGTTAGGATGGATCTCTTTAGCACAGTGTTTCTCCGATGACGGTTTTCCTTTACATGTTCTCTTAGCGACCACTCCTGCATTCTGTGTTGTTAGCGTCTTCTTACTAAGAGAGCTTTAAAGAACAAAATAAGAAAAGCTGCCTGGCCCTATTATCTGTGGACACTGATACTGTTCTGCTCTCTGTAGACGGCGGGGATCGCGCCACCTCCACCTCTTCATGCCGGCTGTGATGGGCTTTGTTGCCACAACAACATCAATTGTGTATTACCATAATATTGAAACATCAAATTTCCCTAAATTACTGTTAGGTAAGTACAATCAAGCTCTGTTTTCCTTTTCTCCTCCAAAAGCGCGACTTTTTTTTTTTCTTCCTAGTAAATACTCTCAGCCGGCTTGAGTGTGGGCTGTGTGGGGAAATCACAGGCAATTCATCCTTGGGTTGTCTCTGATACACATGCGGATAAAGGTAAGTGGGGTTCTCTAGGCTGTGAAAAGTCCATGCTGCAGGACATCTGTTCCCCCATACATGGCCCCCGCGGAATGGATTGGCTTTCTGGGCTGTGGAAACTGTGTTCTAAGAATCGGAGCTGGTTCAGGGTCCTGCCCCATCTGGCCCAATTCCACAGGTTTCTTGCTTGGCGTCCCGAGTCATATTTGCAGGTCTGTGTCTTTCACGGGGGCCATGGGAATGCCAGACTTGACCCAGCGTGGCTTCAGGGCTGCCCCATGCGCCAGTCCGTGTTCGCTGCACACGGGACCGTGCCGTCCTGGGAAGCCGCTGCCTTAGCGCTGGTGACAGAGCCGACACATCGCTTTAGCCCCTCTCACCTTCCTGTCCTGGGGAAACCAGTCTTTCTACAATGTTCCTAATCTTATTGTTGTCTGAGGCTGAAATAGTGTAAGTCATCCCAAGTCATTATGTTTAGTAACTCTGACCTATCCTTTCATTCCTTGGATTATCATATTGAACATGCACCTGATTGGACTCTATGGCCTGTGGAATCTTCTAAAATGTGTGTGTGTGTGTGAATAGAGTGCTTAGAATTTTCTGAGGCTTACAGATTTCATTTGATTGTTGTGAGTATGATATTGATTACTGATACAGAAATGAGAAAAAGCAAACATGAAACCAAAGAAGTGTTTTATTTGCTTTTTCCAAGGACATTAGAATTTTAAATGGGTAAGTGGAAAAGGTTGATTATTTCTGTGTTGTGCGACATGATTAGGTAATCTAGTTAAAAACACACACACACACACAGGGTTAAATCCTAATTTTAAAGGCTTGTAAAATTTGATTATCTTAACAGAAAGTTGTTCAGTTCCAAATGGACTTATTACAGAATTTATAAAAGAAATCTGTTTGTGATAGAAATCTTTATGAAGATGCCCCCACCCGAAAGAGTAAACTTTCCAATAGACTCAGGAAAATAATAGCATTAGATATTTTATATGCTGGAAATAAGTTTTTTAAAAAACTGATGGTGGTAGAAGAGTTAGCAAGTGTATTTAGAAGGGAAATGTGCATTTTAATACATTTTAAAGCAAATGATCACAATTTGATTGTAATTTTTATGTAGATACAAGGCAGAGGACATACTTTGATAATACTGCCGAAGGGCTTCTAGAGCTAAAACATGACCTAGCTCTTTCATTACTTTAGGAGGGAAAAATTTGGATCTAGAAAAATACCACTTAAAGATTGCACAACTAAAAATTGTATCCCATCATGTTATGAACATCAAACATAAAGGAAAAAGTTGAAAAAATTATGTGAATATTCATATGCCTATATACTTCAATCTACAGTTTTACTGTTCTACCATCTATTTACATCTCTCTAGACCTCAATCTGTTCATCTCCTTGTTTTATGCATATTTAAAGTAAGGTGCAGATATTTTTCTCCACCTCCTGATTTCTTCAGCATGCATGGCATTAACTAGACATGTACATAGTTCTTTTTGTGAGATAAAATTTACATATGTGAAGTGCAGCCATCTTCATTTGCTAAATACTTGTAATTATAGCACCCTGTCATCTTCCACACACATTTTCTTATACCCCTTTTAGTCATTCCTCATTTTTATCTCCACAGAGGCAACATCTATTCTGATTTTCCCCTCCACCATAGAGAAGATTGCCTTGTTCGGCAACTTCACATAAGTTGAATTATGCAATATAAGTCTTTTGTATCAGACTTCTTTCTTTACGCCAGATGTTTTGAAACTTGGCCATAATGTCATATTGATCAGTAGTTTCGTTTATTTGTTTGACTGTATTCTGTTAGAGAAACATACTACAGTTGTCCTGCATTCTGGTCACTGGGCACCTGGACTGTTCCCAGGTTTGGGCTATGATGGGGAAAAAAGTTGCTGAGAATGTTCACAGACGCATCTTTTCGTGGATGGATGTTTTGTTTTTCTGGAGATAGCTAGGAGTGAAGTTTCTGGGTCCTAGGGCAAGTTGGTAAATGCCTGTAAGAAACCACCAGATCTTTTCCTAAAGTGGCTTATTCTCCATACTTTCTAACAGTGTGGGATTTCCTGTTCTTCCGCATGTTGGCCAACTTTTGATTATTTTGGTCTTTTTAATCTGGCCCTGCTGGTGGGTGTGTACTGATAGCACTGTGGTTTTAATTTGCATTTCCCTGATGACTAATGATGTAGAGCAGTTTTTGATGAGTTTATTGGCCATTTGTTGTCTCTGTGTTTTGGCTCTTCATATTTTTTGCCCATTTTTATTGGGTCCCCTTTTTAGTATTGAGTTGTAGGAGTAGTTTGTAAATGACTATATGTCATCAGACATATTTTTTGAGAATTTTTTTCCTTCCAGACTGCCATGCATACTCATTTCTTTGGCAGGGTCTTTTGATGAGCAGGAGATTTTAATTTTGATGTAGTAAGATTTATCAGTTTTTATTTTTACTGTATAGTTACTGCTTTCTGTGTCTTAAGAAATCTTTGTGTTTCCTCAAAATGTGTTTAAATCAGACTCTCTTGTTTTCTTGTAGAGGTGTTTCATTTCAGTTTAGTTCTTTAGGACCATGGTCTACTTGCCATTGACTGTGTATCTGGCGTGAGGTTGGTGTCAGGCTTCTTTCCGCCCTCCCCCCCCCCCCCAGTATATATCCATTTGTTCCAGTAACAGTTGTAGAATAGACTTTTTTCTTTGTGACATTTGTAAAAATAGTAAATACCTATTTTAGCCTTATCTATTTCCTGACACTATTTTCTGCCTTTGATCTATTTAGACTTGTATGCCATCTCCTTTCTATCTTGGCTACTATAGCTCTGGAGGTCTTAAAGTCATGTGTTATAACCACACAACTTGCTTGTCTTTCTCCCAAGCAGCAACTCCAGATGGTATAAAGTCAGCTTAAAAGTCTGTACACTCACACATCAGTCCTTAAGAGAATGGGTTATCCTTCTCTCACAATCACAGTTGGCATCGCTAACCTTTTCAAGTCATTACCATACCTTCAGTTCAAAATGTAAAAAGTACACCAAAGCAT
The DNA here is from genome assembly GCA_004024925.1 of Scalopus aquaticus. NCBI lineage: Eukaryota > Metazoa > Chordata > Mammalia > Eulipotyphla > Talpidae > Scalopus > Scalopus aquaticus. The sequence goes on from PVIJ01000498.1 coordinate 182,979, forward strand.
ATATATTTTCTTAAAACTATCTGGGAAGAGAATACTTAAAATTGTCTTATTTGTTAAAAATCATTATATTTATATTGGAAATAAATTTTTTTAAAATACCAAGGAAAGATTTTTCTTCCATTTTTCCAGCCCTCTTCCTGTATTGGGTAATGGCCTTTATTACAAAAACCATCAAGTTGGTTAAGTACTGGCAGTCCGGCTGGGGAGTATCAGACCTCCGATTCTGCATCACAGGCATGATGGTCATTTTGAACGGACTCCTGATGGCTGTGGAGATCAATGTCATTCGGGTGAGAGTAGGTATCTGAAGACTCAATGGGATTCAGGACCTCGCTCTTGAAGATGACAGTCAAGCCGGAGTCATTTAAGAAGGATGAACAGCATGTGTATAAATTTAAAGTTGACCCAACTTTTGGGTCATTCACGGTTCTGTTTGCAGGATGCTGTACTTCACACACGTTGTCTGTGGTGTTGTGACAGATTAGTGACTGATTGTTCAATATCATTTTCTTTTTTATTTGTTTTTCTTTAGAGATTTATTTATTTATGCATATAAGCTGGGGTGCAGGCCAGAGGAGCGGAGCGGGGCGGTGAGAGATTTCACCAGAGACAGAGTGGGGAGCAGAACAGGCAGATCGACTGAAATATATTGCTGAGGGGAGCAGCTGGCAGGAGAGGTCTCTTGCGCCATGCGGGAATCTCCCCGGCCTGGCATTGAACTCTGCGGCAGCTGCCTACAGCTTCATAGCGCTGCGCTTAACCCGCTGCCCACCAGGGAGGCACTGTTCACTATCATTTTCTACCAGTGTCCTTCAGCTTGCTCTGAGGGTGAGGGAGGACCTGCAATGGCGAGGACAGGAGTTAGTGAACCTCAGTCAGAACCCAAATGAGTAGAGCAACTTGACAGTGCTGTTGATAATGTATTTTAAAAATCGAAATCATGTAAGATCTTCATTTGGGAGCCTTTATCCCAGGATATTATGAAAGGTTATTAGTGATAACTATGTTTTAAATGGATATTTATTTTTTGGAAATATACGAAAGTGGAATAAATGTGAAATTCTGGCACTTAGCTAGTTCACCTAATCACAACAAAAGGGAACTATTATAAAGACTATTTCAGAAAGGAAGGGAAGGGGGTATTAAAGTTCTGGACTCTTGAAATGCAAAAATGTAGAACAGGTTAAAATCTTAATATGTGGGGAAAGAATTAGGTTACTTGTTATTCTGTGGGATTTTTCTTGCCACAGAGATATGTATTCTTCATGAATCCTCAGAAAGTAAAGCCTCCCGAAGATCTCCAGGATCTGGGCGTGCGATTTCTTCAACCATTTGTGAATTTATTGTCCAAAGCAACATACTGGTGGATGAACACGCTTATCATCTCTGCTCATAAAAAGCCCATTGACTTGAAAGCAATTGGGAAATTACCAATAGCAATGAGGGCGGTAACAAACTACGTTTGCCTGAAAGATGCATATGAAGAACAAAAGGTAATTTGGAATTTTTTTCTATTTCCATAATTGTAGATCATGGGCTTATTAAATATAAAGGCACTAAGTTGACATATTATCAATGGTTAAGGAAGGCGGATTTCCTCATCTGCCTTTCCAAGTAGTTTTGAGTTGTGTTGATGGGGCTGTTAAGGATAGAGCAGAATAACCAAGAAAATACAGTGCTATTGGGTTAGCTGCTCAGTCAGTACATGGGCAGTGTCTTTTCCTTTAGGACCAAGTGGAAAGTAAGAATCAAGTTCAGTGATCATGTATGTCTCATCTCTATTACCAAATAATAATTTGTAGAATTTTTGTTCTCTTTTTTCAAGTATCTTATCAATTATATTGTTATTTAAAGGGAAAACAGATCATACCTGTTATTAGCCACCTTTAAGAAATTAAAATCCTTATTTTAATATTTTTTTCTCTGACAAACCTATCCCTATGTATTTATTAAACTGACTACAGCTTGCTTTCTCCAAGACCCCTGTTAAAAATTAGTCCGTTTTTTAAATTGGGCATCTGTCTAATGAGTTTTGTAATTTTGTCACACAATAATGAAAATATTTGTTAAAGATGAGCAGTGCACACAGAAATGAGGTGAACTTTAGCAGTATGTTTTCTGCCTGTATATTAAAGAACAGATTAGTAAACCAGAGTCCATAGACCTTCTACACCCCACCCAAGACAGTGAATGGGTTCTAGTATCTTACTAATCTCCTGAAAAAATCCTTCCATTATTAACCAAATACAAACTCTGTATTTGTATTTCAAAGTTGGGAAACTAAGTTAAATAAAGGAGCATTGTCGTAAATGGTGTATTGTCTTATACTCCTTGTGTTGTCATACATGCCTGCCACAATTGATTGCTTCTAGAACTTCCCTTGAGTAATTATGATTGCCTTAAATGTTAAGTATAAGTCTTTGGAAATTTTCAATCTGTCTTGTTACTCTGAATAGTCATGCATACTATCCACAGTAATGGTGGTATTTTATATTGCAACAATCTACAGTCTATTGTAATGAAAGATATGCCATTCACTACTGCATTGGAAGGGGAGAGGGTCTCTAGAGTCAGCTGAAGGGTTTTGGCGTTGAAAATCAAGACCAACAAAGCATGTACGGTAAATGATGAAAATGACCTCTGCTTTGTGTCAAAAAGTGTGTTATGAAATGAATATTGCCGGAAATGGTTACTACAAATGAACCTGAGTCATCTCTCCACTTTCACCTCTGGGAAAAGTATTGCCTCATATTTTAAAAACTTCTCTGCCACAGTAAAGAGAAACAATATAGTCTAAGCATAGCTTCAGTTTTCCAAGTGCTTTTTACAACACACATTTACTTGAACTTGGTAGGTTCATGTAGTTTATCAATAAACTTAAAAAAAAGTTATTCGTTTTATAGGGAGTTGACTATGAAACATAACTGAACTCTATTCCATTGATATGGCTTCTTGGCCAAAATGAAAAAAAAACTTAATCCATTACCTCCTCAAGACTTAATTATGGATGATTGTTGCAGATGATCAGCACATAGCTGTAGATGTGTGAAGACACGAGTTGGTGTGAGCTTGTGTGCCGCTCTTCATTTGCATTTTCCTGAGGAAGAACTAGGAAACCCAAGTCTAACATAATTTTAAAAAGTATTGACTATCATTCATAGAGATGGGAAATAGCTGGAGGAGAAATAATTTGATATGTTTGGTTTGGCTTATATCTCTTGTGATCTAACAACTCCAGAAATCTCTGTCCATAATCTTGAACTTTATATTTTGATAACTTCTTTTTGGTCCGTAAGAGAACACTTTTCGATTAAAGTGTTCTTTAATAACATTCGTGACAGATACACATTTTCCAAATCAAAGGGAATTAAAATTGGCTCAGCTGTAAGAATTTGAGGTTATAAATAAAGCAACATAACAGAAGAATTTGGGATCATTCTTTGACAACTACAAATAATACAAAGTTTTTGAAAAGCTAGCCTGGTTACTCTTTATTCTGTCTACTTCATTAAAATGCCTTCAGCAGCTACTGTTGGTGTAGGCTGCAAGGACTGACATGGACTCATTGACATTTATCAGCTTTGGAACTACAGAAATACATACCCAGAGGAATTTCTGTAATTGTTGAGATGAATTGCTGTTCTAGGTGTTTCAGTTCATGTGGTTTCTTTTTCTTTCAGAAAAAAGTAGCAGATCATCCAAATCCAACTCCATGTATGTGGATAGCCATGTACAGAGCTTTTGGGCGACCAATTTTGCTAAGTAGCACATTCCGCTATCTTGCTGATTTACTGGGTTTTGCTGGACCTCTCTGTATTTCTGGAATAGTTCAGCGCGTGAGTGAAACCAAGAATACGACTAACCTAGCAGGAGTAAGTTTGCATTACTTTAGAAGAGCAAGATATTGTTGGTTCCATGTGTTGTAACTGTTACTTTCTATTAATGCACTTGTGTGAGCAGTTCAAACAAGGTTATTTACAGAGAATTGAATGCTGCTTAAAAGAAAGAGTTTTCCATGTAGAAGTCATGTGTTTATGCATTCATTAAGTAGATCTGGCCAATAAAATTATTTCTCAGATTCAGAGCTTATAAACATTTAATATGTACCTACCATGTGCCAGAGACTATGCTGGGAAAGTTCACCCTGATCATGAATTTGATCTTCATTGCAATCCTTGAAATATTTTCATGTATGAGTACTTGGGGGGTGGGGGGAGAGGTGAGTCACTTTTTTAGGGATCTGTGAGCAATAATGTCAGCAATGCGATTTGTAATCTGTACTTTTTTCTTGTCTAATAAAAACCATCACTTTCACACTGATGGGGAAAGTCACATATTTTTACTGGGTACTATGTTGCTGTTTGGGAGCCTCATTGTATAAGATACTATCGAGTTACTACATATTTGCTGCTACAAATATATCATCTTTCATTTTCTGCTCTAAAAATCTGCATCATGAAATTCTTCATGTCTTTCAAATAGAAGAGTTGATTTCCCTAGTTGATTCCTCTGGCTTCGCAGATAGAAACTCTAGCTCCAATACATCAGTTTTCTTGTTCTTTTTTCAATTTTCCTTTTTGCTTATTTGAAATGAACTCCATCCATTCCTGTAATAAAAATGTCCTCACTGTATTGTCAGTGGATAATCAATTAACACAACATCTATTTATTGTGGACCTGAGCTTGCAAACAACAGCCTGAAACTCCGTTTTCTTTTTCTGTTCTTTCAATCTGACTTCCTGACTGCTATTCTTCACCTATTAAAATCTTCAGCGTTTCAAAGCCTGCAGTCAATGCTGCCTCCCAAGTGAAGCTTTTTCTGGTAGTCCTCTTGGAATTTGACCCTTCCCTAACAGTTCCCTGCACATTGGCACTGAGCATATGTGCTATTTATAATGGAGCACATTATCCTTGGCTGCGCTGAGCTTTCCATGCTGTGAGCTCTTGAATAGAGAGACTGGACAGCTTATACTGGTGTGCACAGCGTGTAGCCCAGACCCCTATGTCAGTGCTCAGCTGTTACTGAAGGGAACCAGGTATTTTCTTCAGGGGGTACACTTCTGTGCTGTCTTGTCTCTGCTGTTTACTCAGGATGTATGTATTTGTATGTGTCCCCATGAAGAAAGAGAACTAGAAGTAGAATCTAAAACTTAAATTACAAAGTAGGCAGGGTGCCCACTGTGACATGATATACTTATTCAAGCATTATTGTCCCTCACTAACAAATTACTGGATATTGTTGAAACACACAAAAAGCCATCAGTTGTGAAAAGACTCAGGACGTTAAGTAATTTTCTCAATAAAACAGTTTTTCATAACTGATCTTTTATCACTGAAAATACCACATCACTGTAGTCAAAAGCCAAGTTATGTATTTTATAAATTACTAATATAAATGAAGAGATGTGAAAACCCCATAAGTCAACTGTGTAGAATTATTTTAAATGAATAATGGTATAGAAATTGTATTTTTGTTACGTTGGTCTCGCTGACCAAATAGTTTTTAGTTTTTTTCTTCTAAATTAGTTTAAGCTAATTTAGAATGATTTGTAGAAAATGTCAATTTTTTTTAAATTGTGCCTTTCCTTTCTACAGTTAGGCATTTCCAGCTAGCCTAATCATCAATTTGGGATCAATTTTACGCGTTGAACTAATTTATAATAGCATCTATCTGTACATATTATGAGGAAGCCAGTGACCTTGTTTTGGTTCATTCCACTGCTGTATTTAAAAATCACGTACTGTTTAATCAATGCAAGCTGTACACCTCATGTCTGAACAAACAAGTTTTAATTTGTCTTTTTTTCTCTTTTGGGGACAAGATTTCACAAACCCTTTCCTCAAAGGAATTTCTTGAAAATGCTTATGTCCTAGCTGTTCTTCTCTTCTTGGCCCTTATTCTGCAAAGGACATTTTTGCAGGCATCCTACTATGTGACCATAGAGACTGGCATCAACCTCCGGGGAGCCCTGCTGGTATGTACAAGCTTTGAATGATTTGGCTTTCTGAAAAGGTGGTAGGAAGGGCAACGGGCTCCGTTTTGCTTTTCATTTCTATTCCTCTTTGATAATACAACGTCAGCCCTCCTAGGATCTACTTGAGAAAGATGTTATTAATAAATCAAGCGATTGAATCAATTCAATTGATTACATTAAAAATTACTTATAAAAATATATTGAGAAAAGTATTTTGTAATCTTTCGTTCACTTGTCTTTTTCTACTTGTTCTAGAGCTTATGTTTAAATTAAAGTTGAATGTATGTTTTGACTGTACTGCCAGAAAAAAGTTTGTATTTAGGTAAGGACTGAAAATACCTGTGCTAAAATGAAAATAGTGGTTGACTTAAGATGGTGTGAAAGGTTTTTCCTCCCTTTTTTCAAAAAAAGTAAGACTTTATTTTCTATGAAAATAAATAGGCATCGTTCGTGTAAATAGGCATAGTGCTGGTTATAAAATTTAGAGTTTCCAGTATCTTTTTTTCTTTTTCTGCAGGCCATGATATACAATAAAATCCTTAGACTCTCAACATCTAATTTATCAATGGGTGAGATGACCCTGGGGCAGATCAATAACTTGGTTGCCATCGAAACCAATCAACTCATGTGGTTCTTATTCCTATGCCCCAATCTGTGGGCTATGCCAGTTCAGGTAGGTCAATATATGTTAAGATTCCCATATGCAGAGGGAATAAAGCATCAGAACTGCGAGGTATTTAATTCAGTAAGGGTTGTCATACCTCTTTGTAGACAAGGAAGCTGAGATGCAGAAATGCTATGACAGGTTAAGAAGGTGGAGTTTGGAATTGTGCTGCTTAGGTTAGGACAGCTGGTCTGCCCTTTGTTTAGTGATATGCTCACCCCCTCAGAACATTAGTTTTCTTAAGGGTAAAATGGGAATGATAACAGTACTGCTTCAAAGAGCTGTTGGAAACACCGAGATCAAACAAGTTCACATACGTAAAGCATTTAGCCGAGGGCCTGGCATTTTGTGGGCACTGAGTATCTGCTAATTATTATTATTGTCCAGATTCATAGAAGTCACAGGGCCACAGCCTGACCCTTTCATTTTGGCAGATTTGCTTCTAGCATTTCTACAGTAGTCAGTTTCTTATTTTTTTAATAATTTTTTAATTGACATAGCATTGGTTTACAGCACTGTATGTGATCAGGGATTTTGGATCACGCCTCTTGGGATGCATGTCGGCACACCATACCCACCCCCCAAGACATCCACACTCCTCTGCCATAGCCCATTGTATGCCCTTCCCAGCCCTCTAGCCCCCACACTCAGTTACGCGGTCAGATTTTTAGGGTTTGTTATTGACTTGGTTCTATTTGACTCTTGGTTTCTCTATATTCTACACATAAGTGACACCATCTGGTATTTATCTTTTTCCTTCTGACTTATTTTACTTAGCATAATCCCCTCCATTTTCATCCACGTTGTAGTTTCCTTATTAATCCATCCTGTCCTTTCAATAGCTGGTATGTTATAAAATGTCCAACTTTATAAGGTGCTAGAAACACTGACAAGTTGGGGGGATATTTAACCATTTTTCCTAAATGGAAAATTGCATTTTAGTAAAGACACAGGGTTTTCTCCCCTCACTGGTTAAAAATGGCAGAAGAGATGTATTCTGTTTTTTCCCTCTATATGTCGCTAAGTGCTTTTATTGTCTCAAGTTTTCTGTCTGTAGAGAGGATGAAACTGTAGCCCTCAGGTGGTGCAGTTTGTCCCCTGTGTCTTGGGCATCTCCACATACTAGAATACATCCACCCATAAGGAAGACACAGTGACACAGGAGTTTTTAAAAGTATTGTCCCCCCCCTTTTTTTTTTTTTGGAGTTCATCAAAATTTAATACATTTGGGTGACAAAGGACATCTCAAAAAATTTCAAAGATAACAAAATGAAATGGCTTTTCATTTTTTAATGGAAATCCAAATCAAAGTGTGAATCAAGCACAGTGCTTGGCTCAAGGGGAGATTTCAAATATATTTTGTTTCATTTGATCACAGTGTATGCTTCCCTGGGTCAGTGGGGTGGCTGCACCCTGGTATAAACTGTGCCAAAGATCCCACCCAGAATGCCTCTGGGTAACTGCATCACAGGTGACCTTAAGGATATGTTCGTCTTGATTGGAATCCCAGAGCAGCTAGAGGCTTAGGCAGTCAGTGGCACCCCGGCCTCCAGAAGGTGCCTCGGATGCAGCTACTGTTAGCATCTAGGTTTTCACTGCTGGAAGTGATTTGTTACTTCACATTATAAGTTCATCTACTGGGAAAAAACTTGGCAGGGAGAGAGCAGGGTTAAATCCTGAGTTTTTAAAGGAAAAAGAAAGTGACAAGCCAGACAGGGTCAGTCCAAGTGGTTCAGCTCTAGTTGTGGGAAAATGAATGTACAAAGACAAGGACAACAAGCCGGGCGGCTGCCCTCAGCTTCTTCGTTCTTAGTCAGGGCTGGCCTTCGTGTCGTTAGGTGACTGGTAGGGCCACTGAGGAACCAAGGGCAACGGTCATCCTGTCCTCACATTATGATGCTTCCCCCTCCTTCTCAGCCTCCCTGCCCTGAAAAGTAGTCCTAGTCCAAGAGCACATGCACTCTCCAGTGGGTGGGGGGGTGATGGTTACAGTGGGCGACATTTTCGAGAAAACAGGCCATGTTTTTTAAACACATGAAGACTGATTTAGAAGGTCACGGGCATCTTAGGCCCACTCAGTAACTTCATGCAGCAAGTGGGTTTGACGCTGCTTACATAGATCATCATGCTAAAAATAATCTCCCACTACTCCACCTTCCCCAAATACATCACAGTAAAACCCAACTGCCATAGTGAAGTCAGCATGCACATAAGCAGTGGAACAAAGAAGAAGTGCTCCATTTTCATTAAAAAGTAACTCCTTTCATGCAGGGTCCTCGCCCTGCACGCCCGTTCATTTTCCCATCCCCTGTGTTCTCCATCTTAGATCATCATGGGGGTGATTCTGCTCTATAATTTGCTTGGCTCCAGCGCCTTGGTTGGGGCTGCTGTCATCGTGCTGCTGGCACCGATTCAGTACTTCATTGCTACAAAGCTGGCGGAGGCGCAGAAGAGCACTCTTGTAAGTCACTTCTTTTGGAAACTTGATTAGGACAATCTCGTGATGCTGTTTTATTTTTAAATACATAAGAAACCCATGCATACCACTCAGGGTGATTTGGACACCATTAGGTTGCATTTGGATTCTTAGGCTGCGAGCGTGTGTTTTCTGTGTTACAAGAGCAATTCCTGAAAGTGGATTGGAAAGCTAAGATTCGATCTTAGAATCAATAGCAGAATCACCATTCCTGAGGCTGGGAAGGATGAGGGGGCGATGAGACTTTGGCTCTGCTAGCTTGCTTGCTTCAAGAATATGCTGGAGTGTATTTGGAGGCCATTGGCTATCAGTTACTGACATGGGAGAAACAGAGCAAGGAAGGAATGAGGGTTCAGGCCTGCCACTTCTGAAATTAAAGTTGCCTAGGGTTGGGGCCTCCCTGGTGGCGCAGCGGTTGAGCGCTGCGCTGTGGGGCTGTTGGCAGCGCGCGATGCGAGTTCGACGCCCAGCCGGGGAGAATCCCACATGGCGCAGCAGACCTCTCCTGCCTCTCCCACTGCTCCTTTCAGCAGTGTATTTCTGATCTGCCTGTTCTGCTCCCCACTCTGTCTCTGGTAAACCCTCTCACCGCCCCACGCCTCTGGCCTGTACCCCAGCTTGTATGTATAAATAAATAAATTTAAAAAAAATAAAGTTGCCTAGGGTTGCATGAGAGTAGATGGGGATCAGTGGAGTTATTTTTTGAAATTTAAGTGACATTGTTCTAGAACACTGTGTGTGACTGAGACGTACAGGCTCACTCCCTCTGGGTGCCGAGACCACACCACACCCACCACCAGAGCACCATGGTCCTCCACCAGAGTCTATGGTGTCTCCTCCCCACTGTGCCCCCCCCCCCCCCCCACCATGGTAGCCTCAACTTTATAATCCAATTTCTAGGGTTAGTTATTAGTTTGGTTTTGTCTGACCCTTTGTTTCGTTTCTCTGTATTCCACATGTAAGTAAAACCATCTGATGGTTTTCTTTTTTCCTTCTGACTTATTTCACTTACATTAACCACTCCAGTTCCCTCCATGTCCTCGCAGATGGTAAGCGTTCATCTGTTCCGACAGCTGAGTAGTATTGCATCATGGATGTGCCACAGCTTCTTTATCTCATCTGTCTTTGGCACTAAGGTTGTGTCCACAGCTTGGCTGTCATACACAGTGCTGCAGTGAACACAGGAGTGCACATCTCCCTTTGAATTAGAGTATTTGTGTTCCTCGGGCTGAGGCCTAGAAGGGGAATTGCTGTTCGCCGTAGCAGCTGAACCAGCCCCATTCCCACCCACGAATCCTGAGATCTCTTAGTGGTTGCTTCTCTGCTGCATATGTCCATGGTCAACTTGGCAAGCCAGAAAAAAGCCCAATTATTGACCCTTGCTGGATTCAGTTTACCATGAAATCATTTTACTGGAGCAAAAATTGGCTGCTTTTAAAGAAATATTTGCAAATAATACAATTGTTGACAGCATGTTTAGAAATAAAGTTTGATTAAAGATGAGCAAGGCTATAAATCAGGCGTAAAATGGAGGTACTTTGCCACTGATGGAATTGTTTCCCAAGCTGGTGTTACTGCTGTGACAAGCAAGTTGCATGTCATGCAAATGGTTTTTATCACTTGTTTTTCTGCTGCTCCTAGTGAGCTTACTCACTCTTCCTGTCTGAGATATCTACTCCCTCTGCCCCAGGACACGCATACCAGAAGGTATGGAGGAGGGCACAGTCAGACCTGGCTCTCCCCAGACATCTGTCTCTCCTTGGGCTGCTCAGGCTGTGTGATGCAGCCTTTCAGCGCTCATTCAGAGGCATCTACAAGCCCAGAGAGACAAAAACGTGAATGAAAAACAGGACACTGGCAGCTCTTGTTTCCTCCTATCTGGTGTTTGGCCACTCTGCTCTCCTTTTGCTAATTCATGGGTCTTGTGGTACCTTCTTAGTAATGCTAATGAAATCTTTGGTGGTGGAGGAAGCTGAAGCAATTGACTAATTGACACATTGTATCAGCTACAAATCTCTCTGTAGTTCATCCAACTTGTTAGTCATCTGTGCATCTAGTTTAAGCCTTGAGGAAGAGTTTATGTGGAAGTATGTGAAACTACCTGGGAGCTAAAGAGGACAGGCTTGGTTTCAATAACTGTATTATGAAGATGCACTGCGAACACACCAACTGCAGCATCCCATGCCCAAATACAACGCAAACTCACTTTCTAAAAATTCATTGTTTCCCTTCTGTGAGTGATCATGCTGAGAAGAAGTGATGGAGTTTTTATAAGGAGTCCTTGCAAGTATGTTATCATTTTCTGAAAGGTATATAAATAACAATACACTATATAATTTATATATAATACATTAATAATATATAAATATGACATATATATAATCTGCAGACAGTATTCAAGGATATAATATGAATCTTTTAAATGAAAGCAACAGAGACATAAAAATTTAGGCGGATAGAACTCTGATGCGAATTCACTCAACCCTTCCTTTTAGAGCATGAAGCACAGAGAGTTTAACGACTTGTCCCGAGAATCTCCCAGCCCAAATTAGTGGCAGAGCCAGGCAGAAGTCGGCAGCTCCTCAATCTCTGCTGTCCCTGGCCCTGCCCTCTGAGGCACTTGGATGAAGAATGCATTGTTTTTCACTCCTCTAATTTTTTGTTTTTTAAGGATTATTCTACTGAGAGACTGAAGAAGACAAATGAAATATTGAAAGGCATCAAGCTTCTCAAGTTGTATGCCTGGGAGCACATTTTCTGTAAAAGTGTGGAAGAAACAAGAATGAAAGAACTGTCCAGTCTCAAAACCTTTGCTCTCTACACATCGCTCTCCAGTAAGTGTCCATGGGTCCAGAGACCCCAAAACACATGTGGTCTTTTCAGTATAGATCCTGAACAATGAGACCGTCTCGTTGTCAAAGGAAACCTATTTACAGTCTACATGAGCACTGTCCAGCAGCCACCAGCCACGGGAGGCTGTTCAAGTTTAAAGAGCAGGGTTAGCACAACAGTGTGAACTAGACCTGAATTTCACGCCTTGCAAGTTGTGTGTCCTTGTCAGGCCACTTTACATCTGAGGTCCTGCGGGTTTTGTTTTTGTTTTTTTTCAATCTGTAAAATGGGCTCAATTATGATTGTCAGACTTGTACTTAAAACCCTCTCATCAGGTAGTATTTGGATGAATAACTGTTTTTCAGGAAACTTTGGCTTATTCAAATGACCTTGACTGTATTACTCTTGATGTTCTCCAAAGACCCTGGAAAATGACCTGTTGTCTTTCCTATCTCTTTGGGAGTTTATGATATTCTGTTTTCTCGAAGATGGTAGAAATGCCTTTTCTCTGTAACTATGGGTGGAAAAAAACTCAGCATTTCCAGGTGAAAGAAGCCACATGATACTCAACCAAAAATTCCCAATTTACTTTCAAGAACTTTTTAATATAGACCACTGTTATCCTCACCTGTAATGTATGCAAAGCAATTGTTAAAAATGCAAAATGTTTTTTTCTCAGAGTGATTGATGGAGTACTTTCAAGGACAATGAGTTTGTTAGTACAATTTTTATGAACTTAGTCAAACTACTCCCACTAATACTTGATTTAATTTGTGTGTCAGTTTTGCTCATCTGTTGTTCCCAAGACTTTTAAGAACTTAAAGTTTTATGTACTGTTGCCTCTTGACTTCTAAGCTACTTTAGTTCTTAGAGATTATAAACACTTCTCTTATGAAATAGATGTGGAGAAAATATTTGGCTTATATAGTGCATTTATTCTATCCCTAATGCTGCCGCCTTAGAAGTGAGTTGGAAAGGAGATTTGTCTTCCAGCTGCTAATATGATGTCAAAATGCTGGAAGCTGGAATAATTGAGATCCACTCGCCCAGCTGAGAGATCAACTCTCTCAGCTGGTACTTTACAATACAGTCCCCTCTGCAGTGGACTGAAATTCTCATAGGGAGGACGGATCAGCCAGAAGTGAGGATGATGCTGATGATGACGATGATGAAGTTGAGATACTCAGTTATTATCAGAAGTGGCTTTTCATGTGTCATTTCATTTAATCCTCACAACTGCCCAATGGTTTGGAGTCTTACTGACTCTATTTTAGAAATTAAAAGACTGAGGTGGAAAACGTAAGTAACTTGAACTACCCCCAGATCATGTAGCTGAATGGCAAAGGTGGGCTCTGAACCCAGTGTCTCAGTCTCCATACATGAGGTTGGGTTGGATTTTGAGAGTCAAATACAAAAGGAAAGAGGATAGGGGAAGCCTTACTAGAGGAAAAGAACCGGAAGCCAGGAAGGTAGAAATGCAGAATCATGTGTTCTGATAGACAGCGGTAATTCTCAATTACATGATGTTACGTTCCAGTTAGGCCCCCCACCCCTGGGGTCTTATGATTTAGTTCAGTACAATGTTCTCAGTGTTTAAGAGTTTGAAATTCGAGGAGAAGAGAGCTGGCTCTAACTGCCAGCTCTGTCACTTCATAGCTGCATAGCTTAGGTCAAGTTGCTTCTATTCTACAAGACTCCTGTTTCTTCATCTGTAACATGAGCTCATAATAATATCTATCATGTTGGGTTGTAGAGAAGACTGGAATAGATACTAATGCAAATGATGATTGACGCTACTCCAGGCAATCTAACAAATGCTTCATACGTAATGTCACATATAAAGCCAGTGACACAATCAGCTCTCTCGCTCAGTTTTCTCATCTAAAATTTGCTGCAATAAATTTGCAGCGACATGGATGGAATTAGAGGGGATCATATTCAGTGAAATAAGCCAGAAAGAAAGAGAAAAATATCGAATGGTTGCACTTTTAACAGGACTATAGGGAAACCAAATAGGAGAGACACTCAGCTGGGGGGGGAGAGGAGGGAGGAGCATAAAGGCACAAAATGGAGTAGAAAAGGACACAAGGGACCACGGAGATGGATCACGGGTGAATTGGGGGTGGGTTATCCAAGGGGAATACGAAATGTAAAAGATATAAATAACAATAAAAATACATATTTTAAAAAAATTGCTGCAATAATGATTGTGTCTATATCACAGGTAGACTATCAGAATCAAATGAGGCAGTGACTATGATACTGCTTAGTAGCTGGGAACACTATTTTATGAATAGTATTCGTAGAGCTCTATGAGAAGACAAAAAAGAACAGTCCACTGTAACTTAGTGGTCGTAGAGGGTCTTAGAGGGCAAGATGACCTGAAATGAAGCCTGGTCAGTCTTGGGCAGTCTTTTCCTCATCATATATGAATGGCATGTATTAATAGCACCCTGTGGGATTAAATAAGATAATGTCTGTAAAGTGTTTAGGAAGTACTTGAAACCCGAAAGTGCTCAGTCAATAGTATCTGAAAATACTGAAAAGCAAACTTCAGCAGCACAAGACTAGCAAAGGGAAGACCTAGCCCAGGGAACACAGTCAGCCCTTCCTCTCGGCATGTCTGAGTATGATGTTTGTGGAACCCATGGAACCCATGGATGTGGAGGGTGGACGATAAGGAACTTGAGTACCAGGGATTTTGGCATTTGGGAGGTTCTGAAACCAGATCCCCCAGGTAAGAAGGGACAATTGCAGTTACATTTTTAGGGGGTCAGAAAGTGTACATGTGTTTTTAACTATGCAGGAGTCTCACCCCAGCCCCCACAATATTCAAGGGCCGGCTTTGTGTTTGTTTTTTTTAACTAAAATAACAGTTCTCTTATCAAGAGGTGATTGCTTACTTAAAGATGAAGAATATAAAATGAGTTATACTTAATGATGAGGGGAAAATTTAAAAATACCCTTAGAAAAAAGGGTGACAAAAGCCAAAGAAAGGAGACAAAGAAGCATGGCTTCTCCTCTGCTATTAAGAAGCTCAGATCAATGTTGGGGTTCCCAGTACTTCACAGAAATCCAGGTTTGATAACCGAGCCACACCTGGACCTACAGAAGCACAGGCTGATTCTGTGGACAGTGGCAAGAGCAGGCGAATCGCGAATTGTGAGAAATGATGGCATTTCTGCATGGACTCACTCCTGAGTGTTGAGAACTAAGTTTCAGCTCTTGTTTTGCCACTGCCTGGCTCTGTGACCAACAATTTACTGTGTTAATATTTTGTTAAATTTTTGTACTTAGACCCTAAAATTCTACGGCTTATGAGAAATTTATGTATCATCAACCTGGCTTTTCATCCGTCTGTGACTTGCAAATACTAGTATTTGAGCCTAAAACATGAGCTTTCCTTTTTTCAGTTACCCACACCATTCTCATCAAATGACAGCAATAAATTCCTGGAGAGGTAGTTAAAGAAACAGAAGGTTCAGGATATAAAGTCATTTTAGGAAGCGAAAGGTGGTCTGTAGGTGAAAATTAGTATCACTGCAGGAAAGAGAAATTGAGTGATGTCAAATGGTTGTTTGGAATCTGATAATAAAGTTGGTAATAACTTAATTTTCACGTATTTGAGTTAAATAAACCAAACAAAACGTAGACAGTTAATACTATGGAGTGTAGATGTGTTAAATCCTAATAATGTGCATCTCCTACGAATTATTTTATCAGAATTTTGGCTGTAACATTTCAGGATTAAAAAAAATAATAAGGAAAAAGATTTTTTGGTTAAGACTAATGTGTGGGAGCTCATGCTACTGTGAACGAGCAAATACCAACTGGGGAACTGTTTGTGGCCTCCCGACAAAGTGTTATTTAATGTCCTCGGTCCTTGCTGTCTTCAAGGAAAGCTAAAGTAATAATAGATGATTAAAGTTACTGAAAATGTTTCGCAGAGCAATGAAACTAATGTATTTGATTTCTTTCCACAGTTTTCATGAATGCGGCAATTCCCATAGCAGCTGTTCTTGCTGTAAGACCCTTTTTGTTACTTTTAGAAATGGAACTAAGTCAGTGCATAGAAGTGATTTATGAAGAAGAATGTGTGGGTGGTAATATGCAGGTCCTGTCTTCTGTTGAGTTTCTCCCTATGCTCCCACTGCTGTGCTGCTCCTCTGGGTTTTCAGATGTGGCGCTGTGGAAACTGCCGCAGATAATTCTCTGCTGGAAGGACTTGTTCTTTGCCTCGGGTTGTTCAGCCACCTCCCTGACTTCTTCCTCCTAGGTCAGCACCCCCGTAGCCAGGACAATCCCAAACTCTCTCAGCTATTGCCCCACCCTGTGCACTAGGGAACAAATTAGTAGTAACAGTGGAGAAACGACTGGGTCTTATCTCCATAACCTGGTTCTCATACTTAGAGCGGAATGGGGCAGGGCTAAGCTGGTAAGACAGTGGGCTTTGGTGGTGGGTGTGGTGACAAACATCTAAAGAGGGGTGAACCTACACCTCTAAATCATATACAGTGTGGTAAGCCAATGTTACCTCCATTAAAAACATTTTTTTAAAAATCCCATATAATGAAGTGAATGCAAAAGAATGACTTTTGCATTCTTTAAATATAAAAACTATAAAATAAAATATAGAATAAAAATATAAAATATATATTTTAATATATTTATAGAAAATATAGTTATATATAGTTACAGAGACACACACATATATAAATAGATATAATTTCACATTAATCTACAACTTTCAGAAAGAAAAAGTTTTTTCTTAAAGGTTAAAAATTCATGTGAGAATTATGAGAAAGAAGTTGCAGATATACACAAACATTCCTGTCTATCCAAGAAAATCATCAAAGTGGACATTAGGTTTAATGTCAGGCAGCACTGAAAATATATATCAATACACTGAAAAGCAAAAGACTTTCATAAGAATGAGCAGATTGGAGAGAGGGATCTAGTCTGTTTCAGCCACCTTTGTGGCCTGTGAGATGTCTGACCAGTGTCCTGAGCAGAGGGAGTTGTCCAGCAGGCGAGACCACGCAGCAATTTGAAATTTCTATGGTAGCATAATAACTGATTTAACACCCACCCACCACCTCCTAGGAATAGTTCAAAACCCAGAACTAGTACTCTATTTAGATATGTATGGTAGTCTGCACTGGCCACCAATATTGGCAGTGTTGGTCAAGACTCACGCTGGGAACCCTGAAACAATGGGGCGGTCCGTTTTTCCCTTAGAACATCTAGTATCGGTTGGAAGAGCCCGTCTGGTCATTATGAACTCTGAATTCCCCTCATAGTTACACCTCCTACTCCAATGTCTGACAGCTCAGCTTCCTGATCTGTAGATAGAATCTGTTCGGCCCCATTCCACCAGTTTCCTGCTAGCACGACATGTAAGCCATTAAATACAAATGGCGAGAATTGTTTTTCTCGGGGAGGATTTTGGATGAAGTCGTTGTTTGCATAGTTGCCGTGAACCTGCTGGCACCACACGCTGTGTTAGGCCTGTAAGGTTGAGGGTGAGCACTTGTGACACTTGCCCCAGTTTTGTCTAATGCAGGCTTTTCTTTGCACAGACGTTTGTGACCCATGCGTATGCCAGTGGGAACCATCTAAAGCCTGCAGAGGCCTTTGCTTCACTGTCTCTCTTTCACATCCTGGTCACACCACTCTTCCTGCTCTCCACGGTGGTCAGGTTTGCAGTCAAAGCCATCATCAGGTAGGTGTGGGGAGTCTGGAATTCTTAGCTCCACTTGAGAAATGCTATCTGCTCACGGTAGCACACTTGAAAAAGTTTTTAAAAGTTTTTCAGTGCCCAGATATAATAGCTTTTATTAAAATATTGATATGCTAACTTTCAATGCTTTATTTCATATAGAAATAATTTCTCTAAAAATAAAACTTTAGAATTGATCTTTTGACCCCCTTATTTCCTTACTTATTTGTATTATTTTCCCCTCCCACTGTCTGCTGGGTTTGCTTGGAAGTCGTCTGATTTATTTAATGATTACACCTTTATTGTGCCTTTAGAATGTTTCTCTTTTCTCCCCATAAATATCAGTAATACTCATATCAACATATTTGTTTAAACTTTTCTCTGGCTATTTTCTTAAGTAAGATTTCTAGACATGGGGATGCTACTTGTCAAAGTAGGCACATTTCTAAATTCCTTGATAAATGGGGCTGTTGCTTTCCATTGAAAGAATTGGAGGTCAGAAGCTACATCCACTTTTAATATTTTTTATGCATATGGCCATCATGTTTTCCAAAGAAGCTGTGCTAATTTATATTTGTGCCAAGAATGACAGAGAATGTCCACATAAACACATATTTACTGTTTCAATTTTAGTTTAATCTGGGAAAGAGAAGGTTCGAGCTCTTTGTCTCTGTGAATGGAAAGATTTTGCTGGATTGCTTACTAATTCTGCTTGT
>PVIJ01000498.1:201460-284546 GCA_004024925.1 Scalopus aquaticus
AGTGCCTTTTGAGCTCTTCTGCCCATTTTTTGATTGGGTTATTGGCTTTGTTTTTGTTGAGTTGTGTAAGTTCCTTGTAAATTTTTGTTATCAGTCCTTTATCAGATGTATTGTGTGCAAAGATCTTTTCCCAGTTGGTAGGGTGTCTGTTAGTTTTGGTTAATGTCTCTTTTGCTGTACAGAAGCTTTTTATTTTGATATAATCCCATCTGTTTATATTGTCTTTCACTTCCTTTGCTTTGAGGGATGTGGCCTTCAAGATTTTGCTGAGATGTATGTCGTGTAGAGTTTCACCTATATTTTCTTCTATACATTTTATGGTTTCAGGTCTTACATCCAGGTCTTTTATCCATTTTGAGTTGACTTTTATGCAGGGTGTGAGGTAGTAGTCTAGCTTCATTTTTTTGCATGTGGCTGTCCAGTTTTCCCAGCACCATTTATTGAATAGATTGTCCTTGTTCCACTGCATTTTCTTTGCTCCTTTGTCAAAGATTAGTTGTTCATAGATATGTGGCTTTAATTCTGGGTATTCTATTCGGTTTCATTGGTCTTTCTGTCTGTTTTTGTTCCAGACAAAATGCTGTTTTAATTATTATGGCTTTGTAATATAGTTTGAAATCAGGGAGTGAAATTCCTCCATTTTCTTTCTTTTTAGTTAGGAGGGCTTTAGCTATGCGAGGTTTTTTTGTGGTTCCATATGAATTTCATCAGTAGTTGATCTATTTCTTTGAAGAATGTCACTGAGATTTTTATTGGAATAGCATTGAATCTGTAAACTTCTTTTGGTAGGATTGCCATTTTGATAATGTTAATCCTTCCAATCCATGAGCAGGGGATGCCTTTCCATCTTCTTGTGTCTTCTATTTCTTTCAACAGAGTTTTGTAATTTTCTTTGTATAAGTCCTTTATGTCTTTTGTTAGATTTATTCCCAGATATTTGAATTTTTTGGTTTCAATTTTGAAGGGGATGGATTTCTTAATTTCTTCTTCTTCGGACTGGGTGTTTGCATATAGGAAGGCTACTGATTTTTGTGCATTGATTTTTTATCCTGCTACTGTACTGAACTGCTCTATTATTTTGAGTAGTTTTTCTATGGGGTTTTTAGGGGTTTGTATATATATTATCATATCGTCTGCAAATAGAGACAGTTTAATTTCTACTTTTCCTATTTGGATCCCTTGAATGTCTTTCTCTTGTCTAATTGCTCTGGCTAGGACTTCCAGTATTATATTGAAAAGTAATGGTGAGAGTGGACATCCTTGCCTTGTTCCTGATCTTAGGGGAAAGGCCTTCAGCTTCTCACCATCGAGGATAATATTGGCCAGAGGGTTGTTGTATATGGCTTTTATTATGTATGGAAAGCTGTATGGCAGTTCCTCAAACTGCTAAACATGGAGCTTCCATACGACCCAGCAATCCCACTTTTGGGAATTTACCCAAAGGACACAAAAACACTAATCCGAAAGGATGCATGCACCCGTATGTTCATTGCGGCACTGTTCACAATAGCAAAGGTATGGAAGCAACCTAGATGTCCAAAAGTAGATGATTGGATCAAGAGGCTGTGGTACATATATGCAATGGAATACTATTCAGCATTCAAAGAAGATAAACACATGCAATTTGCAGTGACATGAATGGAATTAGAGGGGATCATACTCAGTGAAATAAGCCAGAAAGAAAGAAAAATATCGAATGGTTTCACTTATAAAAGGACTATAAGGAAATCAAATAGGAGAGAGACAATCAGCAGGGGGGTGGTGTGAGGCAGGGGGAGGGAAGGAAAAGGGCACAAAATGGAATCAAAAAACACAAGGGACCATGGAGATGGATCACGGGTGAATTGGTGGTGGGCTACCCAAGGGGAATACAAAATGTAAAAGACATAAATAACAATAAAAATATATATTAAAAAATAAATAAATAAATAAATAAATACACTACTGAAGTATTTCTCCCCATTGTGGACGTGATCTGAGGCCCACACTGTGCAACTACAAAAGTAGATGAGATACAGTGATGGCCACTTTCCCTTGTGTGATATAAAGGTCACCAAACGATATGACACACCCCTCCATCCCCTGACAAACATGGCAACTTAAAGTAGCCTGTGGCTTTATTTTGCTCTTAGAAACCTTATCAAACCCCAGCGTGTTTGATACACAGCCATGATCAGATTGATATCTGACCTTCGAAAGAAATGCCAAAATACCGCAGCACTGAAGGAACATTGGAAGATTCAGGCTTTAAATGTCCAAGGCCTGGTGTCGCCATGGCCAGTGATGCAGGCCATGCCTCAGAAGGTCTTTTAAAATGAGATCATTTCCCCCACGTCTGTGTACAAGGAAACTAGCTTTTAATATTCACAATGTAGACTCTCCAGTTTGCGGCAGTAGTTTATATTGGCTTCACTAAGGCTGAATACCAAATAACTTTACTGTACACAGACATGGTCTTACTATTAACCGGGTTCAGGTGGGTGGCAGCAATGCCGTAACAGGATTTCCATCCTGTCCTGTTAGCTGTGTCGTCAGTAACTGGTTCTGGAGCTGTTAGCTTTTAAAGCTCGGGCCCTCTGACCTCATCTCCTTCATTTCTTGTCTTATTATTCTGCTTCTGAAACACTTGTGCAGATCACTGCCTGATTTTTGTAGCACCACTTCCAAATTAGGCAGTGCTCTGGAAGAGACACTCCTCCCAACAATGAAATTGAGAAATGGCCAAACTCTATTTTGGTCCTTATTTTCATTTTCTCCATTTACTAGCTGTCCCTCTCACGGTTACATTTTTTAATTGGACTTAGACTTTGTGCCACAAGCGGCGGTAGAAAGCAGTTGAATCACTTGTGAAAGATAACTCTGAACTCAGATCACCGAGCATCAAAAAGATCTGGTTAGAAAAAGCAAAAAAGTGTTAAAAGCTTAGGGTGTCGCCCAAGTCCACAGCACATCCATTCTGCTATAGTAATTCCTAGTAGACTTGAGGGTGGGTCATTTTGCCTGTATATTTCTGCATAGCACTCTCTTTTCCCGGCATCCCAGGAAGCAGGCATTTGCCAGTTTGATAAAGACCAGTCTGTTGTTAGGGCTCAGCTCCAGACTTCTCCAGGTAGAAGCAGCTTACAAAAACATGCTTCTTGAGTGTGAATTTCAGTGGATGAAATTCATAGATGACTGGTCAACCACGAAGGCGAGGCCTTTCCCACCACGGGCTGCTTCTGTGAACCCCGGATGAGTGTTTCCCGGGACGACTGGGCTTGGCATTTTTCTTTTGTCTGGGAACCCGTGACCAGTCTCTCTTGCCAGTTGGCCCCCAGTGAGTTGAGTAGCCTGTTTATAATTGGAGACTGGTCAGCTGGTTTCAAAGCCGCCTCTTGAGGACTGCGGTGTTCATGAGCTCCTCAGTGCACTCTTTTTTTTTTTTTTTTTTTAATATTTTTTTTTAAAGATTCATTTTATTTATACATACAAGCTGGGGTACAGGCCAGAGGTGTGGGGCGGCGAGAGGGTTCACCAGAGACAGAACGGGTAGCAGAACAGGCAGATCAGAACTACACTGCTGAGGGGAGCAGCGGGCGAGGCAGGAGAGGTCTGCCGCGCCATGTGGGATTCTCCCCGGCTGGGCATCGAACTCGCGTCACCGCTGCCGACAGCTCCACAGCGCAGCGCTTAACCGCTGCGCCACCGGGGAGGCCCCTCAGTGCACTCTTAAATGCATTCAGAAGTTTGTTGGATTAGAATATTTCCAAACTTGTGCTGCCTGTGCTTGGAAGAGACTTAGAATCTTCTCTACTGTAGGAAAATTCCATGCCATGTAAAAGTCTCTGCTGAAGGAACATTCTAGGCTTTCTTTTAAAAAATGCTTATTTTAATGCAATGGAACAAAGATAGCTTCTTCAATAAATGGTGCAATAAATGCATCTTTTGCTACATGCAAAAGAATGAAACTGGACTACTACCGCACGCCATACATAAAAACCAACTCAAAATGGATAAAAGCCCTGAAACCTTAAAATACGTAGAAAAAAAACATGGGCAAAACACTCCATAATATATACCTCAGAAATATCTTTGTTGAGGATTCATTTGAAATTCATAGATGGACTCGTTTGAGATGTTGAGGACTCATTTGCTTCTGAAAGAAGCAAAGAAAATGAAGGAAAATAGCAACATCTGGGACTATATCAAACTGAAAAGCTTATGTACAGCAAAAGAGACAATAACCAAAATGAAGAGATACCCTACTGATTGGGAGAAATTATTTGCATTCCATACAACTAATAAGGGACTAATGACAAAGATCTACAAAGAGCTCACACGACTCAACAAAAACAAAGTCAACAATCCAGTCAAAAAATGGGCAGAAGAGCTAAAAAGACACTTCTCCAAAGAGGAAATGAAAATGGCCAACAGGCATATAAAAAATACTTGACATCACATATAATCAGGGAAATGCAAATCAAAACCAGAATGAGACAGCACCGCATACCAGTGAGAATGGCGCTAGCAAAAAGACCTGCAGCGACACATGCTGGCGTGGATGTGGAGAGAAGGGAACTCTTCTAGGCTGCTGGTGGGAATGCAAACTGGTCCAGCCACTGGAAAGCTGTGTGGAGGTTCCTCAGACTACTAAAAATGGAGCTTCCATATGAGCCAGTAATTCGATTCTAGGAATCTACCTAAAGGACACAAAAACATTAATTCGAAAGGAAACCTGCACTCCTATGTTTACTGCGGCACTGTAATAGCTAAGATATGAAAACAACCTAATTGCCCAAAAACAGATGACTGGATCAAGAAGATGTGGCATATATACACAGTGGAATACTACTCAGTGATCAGAAAAGATAAACTCATGCCATTTGCAGCAACATGGATGGAGCTGGAAGGAATTATGCTTAGTGAAATAAGCTAGAAGGAAAAAGAAAAATATCGATCGTTTCACTTATAGGAGGAAAGTGGGGAAACTGAACAATGGGTCAGAAAAAAGACAAAACTAGCAGGCAGATTATAGATTCAAGAGTTACAGCAGGAGACGGGGAGGGAGAGGGATCAAAACAGGGGAGGCAAGAGCATCAGGGACTATGGTGATGGTGCTCGTGTGAGTTGGTGGTGGGAGAACTACACCTGAGGGGAGAAATCAAACATTGTACAAAAATGAACAATGATGTAAGAAAAAACAAAACCAGAAACACAACCTTATAAAAAAAATGCTATTTTAGCCAGAATTGTCTTGGTATGATGGGCGTTGGTGGGACATGTAGACACGTAAGGTTGAAGAAAGAGGCCATTACCGTTCAGGTTATCTCTGTACACCACTTGAATTTCCTTAACATTTTATGATGACGTGCTCCAGTCTGTGTGCAAAGCAAAGCAAGACAATTAAAAGAAGTCCCAACCATTGAACATATTAAAACTTGAATAAGCGATTATTTTTCACAATGCTGCCTTCTCCATTTTGCTTTATTTGTAAGGAAATCAGATATGTGGTTTGCTTTTCTGGAGGAAAGTGTAAGTTGATATGTTGTATCCTTTATAAAGAATTTGAGTTTAGGTTTCTGGTATTTGATGTATAATGTAGTATCTATGTCCAAAGATATTATTTGCCAAGAGAAAAATGTGTAAATTGAATCCCTTGATTTGTTGGAAAATAACTCTTTTCTCTCACATCCCTCCCCAAGGAATGCATGCTTGGCTGGTCTGCTACGTTTCCCTTCAGTCAAATAAATTGTTACTGATGTTTATCACAGAGCAGGCTTGCACTGTGGTCCTTTACAAAAACTTCCCAGTTCCTCCAAGACAGGCATGCCGACAGCCCCATCAGTTGTTATCCCGATTGTCATAGCACCTGTCCCAGGGACTCAAGCTTTGTGAGAACACCCAGGGTGACACTTGAGCAGTGAAAACATAACAGGTGTAACTAAAATCTCTGATACTTGGTGAATCACATAACCAAAAGGCGAATTAAGACAGGGTACTATACAGGGAGAGCAGAGCAGAGCAGATTGGTTGCTCTGAGACTGTCTGGTGTTCAGATCCTGGCACTGGATTTCTCACTGTGCAACCTCAACCTTAGTTTGTGTCTCTGTAACTCGGCTGCCTCACGCACAAACTCAGGAGCACAGTCATAGCTCCTGCTCATGGTGGCGGAAAAAATTCAGTGATGTAAATATGCGAAAAGCATCCAGCACATGGCTAAATAGTTTAGGTCTTTCACAAACCTCCATTTTATTCACTGGCCACTATTTTACTAATCTCCATTCCAGAAAGATGTCTTCTCGGGGTGAACATGTATTGACTGACACCCAAGGTGCATGGCTAGGCATTGGGAATATAAAGCTGAAGAGCAGAGGGAATCCACAGGGATTCCACAGTTCAGTTTGAAAGACCAGGATGGGAAACGAATTATGTTGTAATAGCACTCACAGGGAATGCCAGGGGTCGGAGATGATGGTTGTTTATCAAGAGAAAAGGCAGTCTGGCCAATGAAGGCCTAAAGGAGGTAATGACTCTTTCAGAGGCTCTGAAAGGAGAATGGAAGTTGGCCAGTTAAACAGGTTGTATCTGAGTGGGCAGTATATGGGGGGAAGGGGAGAGTGAGCTGGTGCCACCTCTCGTTAAATTCAGGGCCCTAAATCATTGAAGGTAATGAGAGGAAGACTGATGTAGGTGAAGGGTAAAATCCTGATCAACTTGAGGAGGCTGCTAACAATGCTGGAAGAGAAAGGGGCGCCACTTGTTATCTTAAGGGGCAGATTGTCACGTGACAGATGTGCGTGTTTATTGGCTAGTTCTGTTGGCATGTTGGGAATTACCTCATCCTTGGTGAGGATTCATGCATTTTACTCCATATAGTCTTTTGCCTGTGTGATTTCTGAACAGAAACTACTTTTTCTATTGCCGGTGCATTCATTCACTGGACTTTCCTTGAGGAATTACTATGTTACATTTTTGGAGTTGGGCTGGATCTTGAAGAGGAGAATCTTTGCCTTTCAAGAGTGTATAGGCCAGTGGGGGAGAGAGAGACAGGAACAAAAGAATGGCAAAATGGAGTGCGGGGGACCCTCAGGCAGAGAGCCCAGAATGCTTGGAACTGGGGAAGGGTTCGAGCTAGTATTGGGGTACTTGATGTTTGTCATAATTGCAGTCTCCAAGGAATGATGAGAAAGGGGAAGAAAGTTCTCCCTTTGCCTCGATTATGCGCAGAGACATCAGCTTCCTGAAGTTCAGCAACAAAGAGACAAGTTAATTCCACAGAAGAATAAGATTTACACATGTACTTGGAATCACAGGTTTATTCCTGCTTGGATTTATTCAGCAAACATTATTGTGTGCCAGGAGCTGGCAAGATCTTTATACAGACGGCCTGCCCCTTGCTCCCCTTTGTGTGTGGAGGCCAAGGAGGTGGTATCAGAGGTTCCTTGGACAAAGCTGTGCTCCTTTAAGTCCGCTCTTCAAAACAGAGGAGCAGAATGACCATTAAGAGCTAACATAGGAAAGGAGGACTAGCTGCTGCTTACAAGGAACAAGATGCCATTTTATTTATTTATGTTATATATATTTATTTTATTTATTTATTTATTTTTTACACATCCTTGTTCATTTTTGCACAATGTTTGATTTCTCCTCTTAGGTGCAGTCCCCATAAAATTCCCACTACCAAGTCACCCATGAACCATCACCGTATTCTTTTTTTTTTAATATCTTTTTATTGTTATTATTTCTGTCTTTTACATTATTGTGCATTCCTTGTAGGTTACCCACCACCAATTCACCTGTGAACCGTCACCATAGTCCCTTGTGCTCTTTTCTCCCGTTTTGAGCCCTTATCCTCCCCCTCCCTCTATGAATGTCTCTCTCTTATTTGGTTCCCCTATATTCCTGCTATAAGTGAAACCATTCAGTATTTTTGTTTTTCCTTCTGGCTTATTTCGCTGAGCATGATCCTTTCTAGCTCCATCCATGTTGCTGTAAATTGCATGTGTTTATCTTTTTTGAATGCTGAATAGTATTCCATTGTGTATATGTACCACATCTTCTTGATCCAGTCATCTATTTTGGGGCATCTGGGTTGTTTCCATGTCTTAGCTATTGTGAACAGTGCTGCGATAAACATAGTGGTGCATGTATCCTTTTAGATTAATGTCTTTGTGTCCTTTCGGTAGATTCCCAAAAGTGGTATTGCCAGGTCATATTGAAGCTCCATTTCTAGCAGTTTGAGGAATCGCCATACAGCTTTACATAGTGATTGGACCAGTTTGCATTCCCATCAGCAGTGTAGAAGAGTTCCTTTTTCTCCACATCCTTGCCAGCGTTTGTTTTTGCCTGTTCTTTTTAATGTGCGCCATTCTCACTGGCATGAGGTGGTATCTCTTTGTGGTTTTGATTTGCATTTCCCTGATTATGAGTGATGTTGAACATTTTTTCATATACCTGTTGGCCATTTGCTTTTTTTCTTTGGAGAAGTGTCTTTTTAGCTCTTCTGCCCATTTTTTGACTGGATTGTTGACTTTGTTTTTGTTGAGTTGTGTGAGCTCCTTGTAGATTTTTGAATCTACAAGATTTTTGTTATCAGTCCTTTATCGGTTGTATTGTGTACAAGGATTTTCTCCCAATTAGTAGGGTGTCTGTTTGTTTTGGTTAACGCCTCTTTTGCAGTACAGAAGCTTTTTAGTTTGATATAATTCCAGCTGTTTCTCTTTTCCTTCACTTCCTTTATTTTGGGGGATGTGTCTTTAAAGATTATGCTGAGATGTATGTTGTGTAGAGTTTTGCCTGTATTTTCTTCTATAAATTTTATGGTTTCAGGTCTTACATCCAGGTATTTTATCCATTTTGAGTTGGTTTTTGTTCATGGCATCACCATATTCTTTTGTGCTCTTTGGCCCCTGTTTTAATCCCTCTCCCATCTGAATGTCTCCAATTTATAGTTGCCTGCTAGTTTTGTGGGTTTTTTTCCCCTGGTACCTTATTTGGTTCCTCTATGTTCCTCCTATAAGTGAAACCATCCAATATGTTCCTTCCTCCTTCTCACTTATTTCACTGAGCATGATCCCTTTCAGCTCCATCCATGTTGCTGCAAATAGTATGAGTTTATCTTTTTTGATCATTGAGTAATATTCCATTGTGTATATATACCACATCTTCTTGATCTAGTCATCTGTTTTTGGGCAATTAGGTTGTTTTCCTATCTTAGCTTTTATAGTTCTGCCGTAAACATAGGAGCACAGGTTTCCTTTCAAATTAATGTTTTTGTGTCCTTTGGGTAGATTCCTAGGAGTGGAATTACTGGATCGTATGGAAGCTCCATTTTTAGTAATTTGAGAAACCTCCACACAGCTTCCCAGAGTGGTTGGACCAGCAGCCTAGGAGAGTTCCTTTTCCTCCACATGCACGCCAGTGTGTGTTGTTACCCTTTTTTTTTTTTTTATATGTACCATTCTCATTCTCACCGGTGTGAGGTGGTACCTCATTCTGGTTTTGATTTGCATTTTCCTGATTATATGTGATGTTGAACATCTTTTTATGCCTGTTGGCCATTTTCATTTCCTCTTTGGAGAAGTGTCTTTTTAGCTCTTCTGCCCATTTTTTGACTGGATTGTTTACTTTGTTTTTGTTGAGTCCTTTTTCTTTTGGTTCTAAAATTCCTCTCTTTAACTGAATAAGATCTACATGACATAAAATGTAGCAGTTTAAGCCATTTTAAGTGTACAGGTCAGTGGCATCAAGTTCATTCACATTGTTGGGCAACTGTGGCCTCTGTTCATCTCCAGAATTTTCTTGTCATCCCAGATTGAAACTACACTCACTAAACAGTGTTCCCAAATCCTCCCCTCCCAACCCCTGGAAGCTACCACTGACTTCCTGTCTCCATGAACTTGGCTATTCTGGGTACCTCGGGGAAATGGCCTGATCCAGTATATGTATTTGTGGGCCTGGCTTATTTTATTAGTATGTCTTCCAGTTTCATCCATCTTGTCCTAATGGTCATATATCTGTGAGTTAAGAATCCAGAATCCTGGGGGAACCTTTTTAGAAAACAGTTAAAATTTAAACATAGAATCAGCCTATGATCCAGCACTTGTACTTCTGGATACGGACCTGAAAGACCTGAAAGCAGGGGCGTGGCCTAGTCAAGCAACGTAATATAATTTAGTCAAAGATTTTCTTTCATAATCATCTCCTCTCTTGTCCTGTAAATGTGTTTGGGAGCTAACAGACCACCCCAAAGTGTCATCTTCCCTTATGTTTACCATGTGGGAAAAAGGCAGTTTCTATGGCAGACAAGCCTGAAGGGCTCGAAGATCATGGGCAACAGAATGAATTTAATGTACTTTTCTTCATTTTATTGATCTGTCACAGAAAGACACCAGGCAGACCTATGCAGGTACATCTAACTTGACTACCAGTTCAAACTGAAAAAAAAAAAAAAGAAAGCATTTTTGTTTCAAATATCTATTTTCTAGAGTACTACCGAAGTGTGTATTTGCTTGGTGTTTGATGCTGCACAAACTGAGCTGTTCGTCCACTTCCGGCCTCCTAGCAAGTAAAAAGAAACTCTGTCCCTTTGCTACTTCACAGCATTTTTCCCAGTGTATTCTTGTTTTTATAGGAGAATGTTCTCCAGTCATGTTGCTATTTCTTTCCTTCTTACTCTTTGCTCCTGTTCCCAAGAGTCAGTGTGGGGGAGCTGGAATAGGCGTGGCAGGGGGGCCAGGGGGGCCTGCTCCCAGCTGGACCCCGTAGGGAAGGACATTTGCAGACACCACTGACGCGCTTCTGGCACATCCCGGCCTCTTGTCGAGGTGCATGTTTTGCTGCAGAAGGCCTTGGGCGGCACTGAGCTTCTCTGATGCTAATAAGCTCCCAAGTGATGCTGACGCCACTGGTCTTTGGCCACCACGTTTAGTAGTAAGAAACGAAAGGGTCTTCTCTGTGCTGGGTGCAGAAAAGACGTGGCTTTAACATGCTTAAGCAAGCTGTCTGAACCCTAGGTGGGTGTGGTGTGCGCCAGAGGCTTCGGGCAGGTCTTTCAGGCCACTTCTCTTTGGCTGCTGCCCTCGTCTGTGACATTAAATAGCAAGAGGACTTCCCTCGTGAGTATCACTGTGTGAACCAGCCCCTTCTGACTTCGTCCCCAGCACTGCTGTCATGACGGGGAATACAAGTGCAGGGAAAAAAGGGAAAAGCCAGTTGGCTCCAATTCCTTGACTCTGGCTTCCCTGAGATTTTTCTAGTGTTAGCCCTAGAAAGTCCCAGGCCACAGGAAGCCATCGGTCAGCTTCCGCTGCTTGTCCGCCGTAGCCGAGTTCTCAGTCGAGTTCTCAGTCGATCTCCACGAGGGGCTGTCAGGGAGGTTTGCTCAGCCTGAAATGAGAGAGGAAAACGTGTTTCTTTGAGTCGAAATTTACCACCAGTGGTTTCTGTGTATCCCTCCTGTGTTTTAACCCTCCTCCTGTTGCACTTTTTGCAGTGTTCAAAAGCTGAATGAGTTTCTCCTGAGCGATGAGATTGGGGACGATACCTGGCGTGCTGCAGAGGGCTCAGCTCTTCCTTTTGAGTCATGCAAGAAGCACACGGATCTTGTGAGTTCTGTTCCTCCTTCTGGAAGCTGTAACTGGGTGGTTCTGTTTTGGTGGCGGCTGGGTGTGGTGGCAACACCTGAAGGGGGAGACCCCGTCCCTCTCAATCAGGAACAGCATTGTAAACCAACAGTAACATTGTTACCTCCACAAAATACATAAAAATTTTAAAAATAGATGCCCAGGCACTACTGAGGAATCTCTAAGGGTAGGAGCTGGGTCTGATAATAATTCCTACCAAAAAAAAGTGAAATGGGTGTAATTTGAGCAATTGGAAGCTGTACTTGCAACCTACGTGAGGAAAAATTGCCGCCTGCTCCTATAACCTCTCAAGTCTCCAATCAATAAGCAAAGGCTGAGCTTGTCCTTACAGATCATCTGTGAATTTCCCCAAAGGGACAGCACGTTTGAGTCCAAGGAAAGTGAGAGGTGATCTCCCCCAGGCTTCGTGTAAAAATATTCGGAAAAAAGCTAACAAATCCTGCATCCTAGTTTTCTAATACCTTTAGCTGTACTACATTTTAGTTGTAAAAGTGCTTTTTGGTGCATTGTGTCTTTGACGCCGTTAATACATTACATCACCTATGTTTATTTTCCAGATGAATACGATGAGCTTGCATGCTATATGGCTTGAATAAAGTCGACAGATTAGTAGTAAGTGGCAGAGCCAGAATTAAAACCCAAGTCTTGTAATCCTTGACCCAATTTATTCATCTGTTAATAAATACTATTACTCAGTATTTATATCAAGCCTGGAAACAGTCAGCATTAGCTTGTGGTGTATGTACTGTGACATGTATTTCCGATTCTGGCCGTGCTGGCATCCGTATTGCCTGCACTTTGTGCCAGGCTAGCAATGTGGCTGTGAACAAAGGAGACAAGGTCCCTTGTTGCAGAGTTTTCTTTCTTGAGGCAAGAGGATAGAGAGGTACCAAAATCAAAATTCTGCTGTGGTAAGAAAACAAACAAGGGCATTAGAAGGGGAGTTGGATTCTGGAAGCACTGTGGCTGCTTGCCAGAGTTCATCTTTGAAGAGCCAGCATTTGAGCTGAGACCTGAATGAAGTGTAGGTGCCTGCTGAGTAGAGACAGAGAATTAGTAGGTGCAAAGACTCTGAGGTGGGATCACTTTGGTGTGTGTTCAAGAAGCCAGATGGCACTATGTTGAAATCTGGTGAAAGAGGGAAGCTAAGACAAGGCAGGAACAAGGATTGAGTGTGTTGTAGCCCATGGAAAGAATTTGTATTTTGCCAACATGCAATAGAAGACAGAGGGTTTAAAGTAGGGGGTGAATAAAAATTTAAATTTTTAAAAGATCACTGAATACTGGGTAGAGAGTAGTCAATGGGGTGGGGAGTTAAGGTGGGGGATGAGATTACAGCAGACAGATCAGTACATTGATCCATTATAATACCAAAGATAAGAAATGATGATGCTTAGAATTAGTTTTTTTGCAGTGGAGGTTTGAAGAATTGAGCAAACTCAGTGAACATGCTGTAGTGCGTTAGTTCAGAGAGATTTGCTGATAGGTTGAAGGGGGTGAATTAGAAAGAGGACCCCAGGTTATTGGCTTCAATGCTGGATAGGTGGTGAAGCCATGAACTGAAATAGGGAGTTCGAGGAATAAGCGGGTCGGTATTGAGGTAGAATCAAGACGGGTGTATTGCACCTGATAATTCTAAGAAGTCAAATTAGCATTGAAGATGTCAACTTGAGCCATTAGCTCAAGTTAGCCATTAGCTTAGCCATTAGTGATTTAATCAATGGGACAGGATTATACCACTTCCTTGAAAGGTGTATCTGAAAAATTCTGAAGAAAGTCTTTCCACTTAGTATGTATTTTTCATAACGGTAAGGATGAAAGAAGTTTTTCTGAAATGAGTCATAAATTATTAGTTATTCATGTTACTATTGGAGAAAAATATGACTGTATTTACCACCCATGTAACCAAATAAAACGGTACATGCCATCTTCTAAGTGGAGTTGATTGAAGCTGGGAAAGTCTGTACCAGAGAGTCAATTCATATTAAATTTTTAATACATCATGTTTAGAACTAAAAATAGTTCAGATGAGGACTTTTGTCTGAGGAGGAACTACCACCCAGGCGCATGTAGATACTGAGTAATGGTGTCTCCACATGCTTGTTTGCTTGTGTGTGGACGGGGAGCCACAGACAAGGACACATGACGGAGCGTTGCACTTGGAGGGAGCAGGAAAGTCAGGCACTTGATTAGAACCAGCCTTGGGCCATAAGGCGCTACACAGAGCTCAGTAGATCATCTTTGAGAGATGTGGGGAGGAGTGGAGACAGATGACCTCAGGAAAAGGGATGGAGCAGGACAAGTTTGTGGAGTGAGGGAAATCGGAAGAATCTTTGGTATGAGAGGAGGGATAGAGAAAAATTGAACTGAGGAAAGGTTTTTGAAAGGAAAAAAGAATGCCCTTCAAATGCATCCAATATCTTGAGGGTTATTGGAACCAGACCGGACTTCTGATGTCCTCCAGGGTCATTCATCACTGCTGAGGGTCCAAACCACAAATGACAAACTTTTTAAAATGGAGTAAAATAAGCTGTGTGTTTGAAATGGAAATGGAAACTCCTTCTTGAGAGTGCTTAAGATGCTATGTATTCTGTAAAAGCTGAGAGTTAAGTGGTTTTGGCTGCAGCATTTCCATGGAGAATTAGTGACAGGCTAGAGCCAAAGCCTCTTCAAATTACATCTGTGCAACTCCGACTCAAATGTCTGTCAACACATGTCTCCTCCCACCCTCTCCTTAGTTTTGAGAAGAACATGAAGTCATTCCTTTTGGACCTCTGGGGGCAATACTACTATAGCATTAAAGACTCTGGAAGACAGTGAGTTTATGTGTAGGTATAGAACTGGCTGAGTGGAAACTGTGCTTAGCTAAAACGGTAGTTATTTTCTACCACTTCTCATGCAGTGGCCTTCCAGGGGTCATCTTGGAGGACTCTGCAAAGAAAATAACAACTCAAATAAAATTTCATGAACCTTCTATTTCCGTCTTAGGTTAAAATACATTAGGTATTTTCTATGTGATAGAAACGGTGCTCTCTATGGGATAGAACTCGTTCTTCTCAGTGACTTTAATCAGTGTATTGATTTGCATGTCAATTGCTACTTGATAGCTTGATGCTCTGGTGATACACAATTGACGGATATTGGACGAGCCATGTCTCGTTTGGATTAAATTACTGATGATTCCAGAACATTCCTCATTCCCAGAGTGGAAATCCATGAATCTTTTAAAAAGCTAAACCTTCAATTCTAGACCAAAAAATAGTTGTATAATTTACAAGAAATTCAAGTTTGAAGTGTATTATTATTTTGGCTTCATAGAGGTATAGGTATTTAAATGACAGATACTTATGTCGAAATACTTGGTCACTTGATTCCTGGGACAAATTTTGAGCTTATAAATTTTTACAAAATAGAGGTTCACAGAGCTGAATTTTCTATTTTCTCTCTAGTTCTTTGCATCTATTTATGTGAAATTACACTCAGAATTAGAGAATGACAAATTGCTAGTTATGTGACCTAGTCTTAGTTGATTTTAAGTACCGAAGACTAGCCCGTCTTAGCCTGCATCATCTTTGTTGTGGATGCTTTAGGACTTTCACAAGGAATAGCCCTTGCCATTTGGGGGTGACTAGATCATCCTACGGGGCTTAGGGATCTCCTTATGAAAAGCAGAAAAAATTCTAGATCTCCATGTTTTTCTCACTCCAGAATGGATCCCTAAGTGATGTGAGTTTATCACATTCCAAGTCCTTGTGCTTCTGAGGGGGCTCAAAAATCTGTTGAGACATTCACAAAGTCCACTGGCCTAACGAGTAGACTTTACTTTAACCTTAGTCAGTCTGCTTGATTTTCGATATGACACAGTTTTATATTGCCTGGGAACATTCATCCATATAACAGGAGAAAGAATATCTAAAACCCACTTTAGGACTTGATCCATGAATGTCCATCATTTGCAAGTATTACATCTTCAGCCTGTGAATTTGATTGAAAATATAGCTTAGTGCTTTTTATTACCATTTGCTGGCTTTTGAGAAGACGTCAAAATAATGAAAATAGGTCGTACACTTGTTTATTTTCTGGGAATTGAAGTGAGAAGTAGCAATACGAGTTCTGTAATGCTTCAACTTGTGTTCTTTTCCATTTGGAGTGCAGCAGCCGAAAACTATAAACAGGAAGCAGCCTGGGCGATATCACCTGGACAGCTACGAGCAATCCACGCGGCGCCTGCGTCCTACGGAGACTGAGGACGTTGCAATAAAGGTTAGCTTAGTTGCCGTGTTCGCGCACGAGCAGAAATATTTATGTTACTGTTAATGGTGAATTTCTGCAAAAGTGTCCGAGGTTAGGTCTTTAAAGTCTCTTTACAGTGATCGCTAATCCTCAAAACATTAAAAATACGTATTCTGATGAGTTTATTATTCTCATCTCCCAACCAGTCTTGCTGCAGCAGCGTGTCTTCCTAGCAGAAGGAGCCTTGTTGTGCATCTGCATTAGACGCTGGCGTCTAACGTATTTCTTCTGGTTCTCTTACGCTCATCTACCAAGCAAATTGATTTTCAGTTTTTAAGGAAATAAATTAGAGAGCAGTGTCCTCAACCTGGGGAGAGCTAAACCAGAGCTTCTTGCCTGCACTGCCTTTGATCTCATTTCAAACTCCACTTTTTGGACTCTCCCCAGGCCCGGGGGCTGAGGTGGAATGGGCGACCACGGGGACCCAGAGTGTGGACTGACCATCGGGATAAACCCCGGGCAGGGGTCAGTGCCGTGCGGGGCCGGACCAGACATTGAGCAGCCAGGGGCTTCAGACTCAGTGCGCCCGGAGCCCTGGACAGTAGCTCGTTTAGGAAAGTGGCTACATCTCTGCTCTGGGCTGCCCAACTCGCTGCACTTGCCAGCCTGGTCAGAGAGGGGTCTCAGTGGGATGTAGAGCAGGGCCAAGGGCTACATGGATTCTTCTCTTTCCTCGTATTTCTTAATGTAATACCTGTCCCTCAGTATGCTTAGAAATCAGAGCAATGGTGTATGTAATAGGGTAATGCTTGTCTGACCACTGCCATTCATTTGCTGTGTGACTTTTGGGCAGATTGATTACCTCTCTGGGCCATGGTTTGCCCATTTTGAAGTGGGAATGCCATTTTGGGATGAGTGTTTTGAGGATACAAGCTGTGAATTTTAAAGAGCTTTAGTGATTCTTTGGTTGTACGTTAGAATCATCTAGAATGCTTTCAAGATAGATAGGTAGAGGAGATAGGTGGGTGGGTGGATGGATGGGTGGATGGATGGATGGGTAGAGAGAAATAGATCTTTCCCCTACATGCCTCTTTCTATAACCATGGACTTACCTTTTCAAATACTAGTAGTTCCCTAGGCAATTATGGTGTGCAGGTTGGATGCGAAGCACTAGGTTATGAAAAAGTAAGGAATAAGAGACCAGAAAGGGTGTATACTCTTCTCAAATATGTCTGGATAACCACTATATTATCGGTGATTAAAAAACATGATCCACATTTTAAATAACATTTTCTATTTGGTATACTAAAAATCTAAAAATGTCTTTTCCATGTGCTTATTAAATTTATTTTCATTTTAATGTAAAAAAGGCCATCATGATTTTTCCCCCCAAAATTGATTCTTCATGTACCAAAACCCCCACAAAACATCCAAACCAACGTGGCCTAGAGTCTGCTATCCCTCTGAGAGGCGGCTACAGTTTCATGCTCACCTTCAGGCTCAACTTGTTTTATTCAAGATGGAAATTCCCAAACCAATAATAACTCACTTGTCTCCTTGAAATCTTTTTTTTTAAATTGTGAAATCCAGTATACTGACAGAGCACTACATAAACCATTGACTCCCATTGAAAGTAAACATGAACCCCTATTCAACCACCACCAAGTAAAGAGCACATCCTGCTCCCCCAGAAGTTGTCCCCAATGCGCACAATTGCTGCTCTTCTCATACCTGAGATAACCGTCTCCATCCTGATTTTCATGGTCACCATTTCCTTGATTATATACATGGCTGTATATGGCTCCCCCAAAACTTACTTTCGTTTGAAGCAAAAACATATGTGTCTTCTTCCTCTGCTTTAATATTGTCTGTTGAACTCATCCGTGTTGCTCACACACTCTCCCCGCTGTGGGTGTTCCACTGAGCGAAAGCGTCCCCCCCGCATGCCTGTGTCCTGTGTCGGACGGGGCTGGGTTGATACACACCCTGGGCCTGTTGTGAGCAACTGCTGCGTCAGAGTCGCTGCTTTCTTCACTGACCCAGATGGCGGCAGACCTTTCTCAAGTGACTGTGCCAATGGTGACAGGTGGTTCCATTTGAGCCACCTTCTCACCAATGCTTCCCACATGTTGCCAAAGTGTGTGTGGTGTGCTGGGGGAGGTGTGGTAAAATCACTCTGTGGCTTCTGTCGACTCTGGTTTCTGCTGAGGTGAAGCACCTCTTCATATATACTTGCCATTTTTGTTTGGGCTCCCTCTTTTTTGTGAATCATATGGTTCTTTGTCCCTCACTTAAAAAAATGTCTGGATACTGGTTCTTTGGCAGTTCTTTATGTTAGAAAATTCTTTTCCTACTCAATAGTTTTTCATTCCCTTTATGGTAGCAGGAGTTTTTAATTTTAATGTAGTCTTATTTAATAGACTTTCCCTTTATGGTTCATGCTTTATTTTTTATCTCCTTTAAGAAAACTCTTCCTGCCAGAAGTCATTGCTATTGACTCTCTCAAGCTGCACGTCTCACTTTTAATTCTTTTTTTTAACCTAGAATTGATTCTTGTGTTGACATAAAGTAGCGATGTGATTTAGTTGGGAGAGCAAGAGTGAATAATTTTGGTTGCAAATTTTGTGGTCGTAAATGGAATGGCAGTTGCTGTACTGCCTTGGTTGGGAGGCCGTGTTGTCTGCTGCGATTGTTACTCGACACCCGGTTGTCCCAGCCCCAGTTCTCAGTCATTTTCACCGTTGCACTGTCATGAAGACTTGGACGTGTATAGGGACCTTTATGTGCCTGGGCTGAGGGCTGGCCCTTGCTTGTTCGCTGGTATATTTGTTGAATATTCCACTGTTCTGATTATCATGACTTTTTAAGAAACACTGACATCTTGTAGAGCAACTCCTTAAATTATACCATGTTGTGTTTCTTGCAAAATATCTTAGCCATTCTTGGTCCTGTTCTGGATTTTCATCTGTGAATTTGTAGTTTTCCTTATACTTCCACTTGGTGTTTCCTTCTATCTTGCTTCCATAACTTTTTTACTAATTATATTTTATTCAGCATCTGTGCTTATTTTCACCAGGAGGAAACAGGGCAGTGGGTAGAAGGCCCTGCCTTTCCTTTTTTTTTTTTTTGAAATTATTTTAATGGAGGGGAAATTCACACAATGTAAAGCGAGCCGCTTGAAAGTGAGCACTGGTATTTAATATATTCACAAAATTGTTCGACATCCACATCTGTCTATTTGGAAACCCTTCCCATGCCCGCAAAGGAGGGTCCCATACCCACTAAGAGTCCCTGGCCACATCCCTGGGGTAACCAGCAACCTGCATTCTGTCTATGGATTAACCTGTGCTAGATATTTCATGTGAACAGAATGATGCGGTAGATGCCTTTTGGTGTCTGTCCGGCTTCTTTGTTTTCATTCAGTGTTTACCCTTATCCCAGCTTTACCCGGCCCCTGTCCTGTCATCATCCTGGTACCAGCTCTAATGTGCTTAAATACCCTCCTGTCCTTGTGTTAATGAAACATGCCCTGATCTCAGGGGCCCGTAGGTGCTCTCAGTGCTGACCCAGGTCGTGCTCGCCGGCTCCTGCTCGCTGAGGGGCTGCCTTGCAGCCACGTTCCTGCTTTGGCCCTGGCAATGGGTCTTCACCTCTGTCTCCCTCCACACAGCCCATTCACTGTGACCAGCTCTGGGCCAGCCTCTTGATAAGCCTTTGCAAAGACTTCTGTGTTAGCTAGTCAGGGACGCCTGCGTTTTACCCCTGCTGGTGGAGAAGTGAGACTGTTTCCTTAAAGCAGGAGGACGGAGGCGCACAGGGCAGCTTTAGCTACGACAGCCTTCCCCTTCCGTCCCCTGTGAAGGCGGCTCCCTCTTGGACTTTGTGTGGCCCCAGATTAGGAGGTGCCACTGCCTTCTGGGTCTTCCCTGTGGCATTCAGTCCTGCGTTCTTGGGAAGCTCTGGCTTTGTCCACCTAGCTCCCTGTTACCACAGGGCCCCTGCCACTACCCCTCCACTGAGGGTGTGGGGGCCCGTCCCTAGGCCATCTTCTCCCGTAGTAGGCGCCGCGCGTGGATGAGCTGGCGACTCTGAAGTGCACAGCCCGTCTGGCTTTCCAAGCCCAGAAATCCTGGATCTGTGTTTCCACAACCTCACCTGTGTCCACACCTGGCCGTCCCGGAAGGGCTGAGCCTCTAAAACCCGCTCTCGTCAGTTGGCCCCTGACATCAAAACCCTGACCCTGCGGCTCCCTCTGTCTTCTTTTGTCATTGTGAACCTCAGTGTAGCCTCAGCAACTTGAGCCTCTTCCCTGTCTCCCAGTTCCTGTTCTCCCAGTGCTGTCCACCCTCATGCCTTCTTGCCTCCTGTAACCAGAAGCTGAGAACTGGGGTGGGGTTGGGGGTGGGGGAATGACACACCCACCAGCTGACTAAGCCGCAGATGTCTTCCCTCCAGCCTCACTGCTCCTCAGCTCTTGGCAGTGCCCCGACGTGCCTCCTCAGCATCCTTGCCACAGCCTGCAGTGTCCTGCCCACCCCCCTTAGCCTCTTGCTGCCAGTGAGCTGATGAACTTCGCTCCCAGTCCACTGCCAGCATCAGTGTCGTCACCTGGGACGTCTCTTGGTTCCACGGTGCCCGCTTCCCAAGCTGTGTTTGCACCTCCACGGCCTCCTCATTTGCTCTCTGAGAAGCGGGGCCGCAGGGTGGAGCCTGGGTGCCTTCCAGGAGCATTTTTGTCACTAGCCGTAGGATCCTACACCTCGGCTCCAGCCAGGTTCCTCACTGTCCCCCCCAGTATGGTTCATGGTGGTCTGATCCTGGGCCTGTTTTGTAGTTCTCTACCCAGAAATGCCCTCATTGAAATTCACTATGTTTCTAAAACTAGCTAAAAACCTTCTGTCTTCTCAGAAGTTGCTCATTTTTCTTTAAACTCATCTTGATGTAATTGATTTTCTTTCTGAGTTTCTGGTGCACCGACTGGGTGTCCCCTCTGTTAGTTGGCCCCCCCGACTGTCTCCTATTATACTTACTGCTGCCCCTGGTTTGCGTATTCCCCTGACTGCAGGCTCCAGGGAAGCAGGCAGATGTGTCACACCGTGGGGGGCAAGGGGAGGAGGCTCCCATCAATCCTGACACAGGGCCTCACATGGCCAGTGGCTTGTAAGGTGATCAATAATTCTGCCCTTTGTGCCACCCTCTTCCCAGGACTAATTCCACATGTACCTGTGTGATGGATGTATCTAAATGCCAGGCATTTTACAAGCGATAGGAAACCTGTGTGGAAGAAATAGAATCTAACCTTTTCAATCAACTTTTCACTGATTGGTTCATTGTAAGAGCAGGGATACAGTTCATAACGTTTCACACATTACCAGTCTGTTTCATAAAATTCCTAAACAATAATATGCTTAGCAATGTCATCATTTGTGGTTTTGAAACAAAATATTAATGTGCAAGTTAGGTGTGTTTTCCCTTCCCTTTCCTCTAATTTTTCAGGCACCTCCCTCTCCTCATCTGTCTCTGTTCAGTCCCTGTACTTGGGACTGGCTTTGCTTCTTTAGTTTCCCCCTTTTGTCACTATTAAAGCTGTCTGGCCACTGAAAGTCTGCTAACACAAAGAGATGCTCGAGGTGACCCTCAGTCTTGGGGTCTTTGTTGGTTGCTCTTTGTTCCCCCAACCAGTGTTCCTTCATTTCTCGGCTTTATTTCTTTGTCCTCTTTACTATGTCTTTTAAGTTTAGTGATTAGCAATAAATCCACATAGTTCAGAAACTCATTGTCACAGAATCTTCCTACTCAACTATGGAGTCTCTTTTGTTATACTAATTTGTAGGTATTTCCTTTACTTTGCATCACCAGGACTCTGGAAATTGCCAAACAGTGATGAAAAAAACAGTGCAGGGAAATGTTGGAAGGCATTTTTACATAGCTGCTTTTCAAGAATGTGCATGTATAATTTGACCCAGTAATCGCAGATTTTTAGAGAAAATTGTAATTTCTAGCATTCTCCACAATATCACTAGCTCAAAGATTCTCTGCTTTTCATCTATCCTCTAAATTAGATTTTTTTTTTACTACTGTGTGTTCCAACTTACACGGTTAAATCTTTTAGCACTTTAAAAAAGAAATATTTTAATTAGAAGTACTCTCCCACCACCTATGTGTGTAATTTTCTGAGCTAACATCCTATATTCCTATTTTCCAGGTCACAAATGGGTACTTCTCATGGGGCAGTGGCATAGCGACCTTATCCAACATAGATATTCGAATTCCCACTGGTAAGAGTCATTTGTTACTCACTGATGTAATTGTTAATTGTCACATCTGTAAATTTCTAAGATAATTGGGCCTTTAAAAAAAAAGGCTTTTTGAAGACTTGCACATTATTCAGTTATTTCTTTGTCCCATTTAAATAATGGAGGTAGTTGATTTCTAATTTTGTTTAAGAAAAAGGACTTAAGAGTAAATGGAGAAAATGTTTTTCTATCCCTGAGAAGAAGACTGATGAAATTTTCAAGATATTTAAGACTCAAATAATAGAATTTTTTTATATGTATGTGTATTTATAATAAGTATTTATACATATTTCATTTGTAATAAAAATGTTTATCTTTAATCATTATTTAAAATGACTGGATAATAGAAACATTTTGACCTGACCTGACGGTCGGGAACATGGAATGTTTTCGTTATACGTGGTAATCAAAATAAGGCATTGGAGAAGGCATCTTAATAACAGCCCAGTCACTTTATATCACAGTGATCTATTTTTGTCAAAACTGCCTTTTTCCTCCTGAATGAATTTAATAATAAAGTTAAAACTAAATCAGAGGATTGAGGTGGTTATTTTCATTGCTCTGTTCACTAATGTGAGCTATTCTCAGAGCTTAAAAAATAAATTATAATAATGAATAATTATAATAATGAATAATAATGAATTTAAAATTATTAATAATAGATAATGACTAATAGATAATAAATTTCCACTTCATGCCTTGCTGCCTGAGGCCCTAACTGGACCACTGATTGTAAGACATCAGCCTTTTCTAAATATATTTGGATCCTGGGTCACCGAGAGAATCTGCTCTTCTGTCGCCACCCTTTGTTTCCTCTCCACAGGTCAGTTAACCATGATTGTTGGCCAGGTGGGCTGCGGGAAGTCCTCTCTCCTCCTTGCCATCCTGGGGGAGATGCAGACGCTGGGAGGAAAAGTGCACTGGACCAGGTATGTGTGTGGGCACCTGGCTTCTGCTGCTCTGTCACCATCTGGGGATCTTCCGGGGAGGAAATTCTAGCAATTCATCCTCATGTGAGGTGTCTGAAGGCCCCTCGGGAAAAAGCACAGCTTTTTTAAAAAAATGATGTTCACCCTTACATGTTCTAAATTAAAGATGATAAAACAGTTTATCATGGAGATTTGTACTGGTATAAGTGAGTCTGCTGCTGAGATAGAAGTCAGAATGGGGTAAAAGAGGTAGATGAACGTTAAATGGGTAACGTCAACATAATTTAAA
Organism: Scalopus aquaticus; assembly: GCA_004024925.1. NCBI lineage: Eukaryota > Metazoa > Chordata > Mammalia > Eulipotyphla > Talpidae > Scalopus > Scalopus aquaticus. Next base: position 224,832 of record PVIJ01000498.1, read on the forward strand.
AATTGGCCCTCTAAGAAAAGGAGTTAACGGAAATTTGTGTTATATATATAGCTTAAAAGCAGACACCCTTAATGGTCCCATATAGAGAGAAGAAATATCAAATGAATCATTTGCAAAATCTTCCTAAGGGGCTGAGAAGCCAGCACTTCTTCTACACACTGAATTTAAACAGACATTAGATCCTGTAGCTGGAGATTTGTCTCGGTCAGACTGGTGTGTTGTGCAGCCCTGAAGACATGAAAAGGGTGTCAAGGAGCTTGAGTGGAGATTTGAGTGGTTGGCTTGGAGTCTTGAAGGCCCTCATGCTCCGCTGACTGAGCTGGCTGGGCTCCCTCTTGGGCTCTTTAAAGCACATCGTGGAGATGGTGACTTGGAACTGGGCTAGTATCTGATTGCGTACTGAAGAGGAAGTCACGTGGCTTTGATCTACCTCATAGACATCCTGTCTGCAGGTTATGGTGAGCTCAGCTCCTCTAAGAACTCAGATGGAAGGCCTGTGGTTCTCAGGCAGGGGTGCATTCGCCTGTGGGGGACATCGGGCAGTGTCTGGAGAGAGCTGATTTCCTTTGTTGAGTCAGGGGTGCTGCTGAGCCTCTAACAAGGCGCTCACAGCAAGGGTAACAAGTCACCCACAAGTCAGTTGTGCCAGGTTTGGGAAACTCACAGCACACCTCAGATATGCTTTCTTGTGCTGTGTACCTGCCGCCGTGAATCCTCCTGTCCCTGTTGACACAGAGCTATCCCTCAGGAGCCAGCAAACACTATTCATGGATGTTTTTAGGATGCTCCCTATCTTAAGCTCCAGTTAAGAGAAGAAAATGCTTGGCTGTGATATTTGAACTAGATACAGGTTTTTGGTGTCCTATTATCACTGGGGAAAGAAAGGCTGAGTCATGTCGAGTGTGCATGACCTGCCGGCGCTTTATTAGAGGCAGACACCTCAGGACTGTTGGGCAGGGGGCCTGGTGATGGCGGCTGCCTGTGTTTGCTGCCTGCAGGCTCCCGTCATGCAGGAAGGGCAGACACTGGGCGGGGCTAGACTGCCGGCTGCCTGCCATCTTGGATGGATGTGGGTTTTGAGAAGCAGGTTTTCTGGGTTAAATAATATGGTGTGATGTTTCTGTCGTCATCACGTTATTGGGTTTCATTTTCCACTGTTTCACTATCCTTAAAGCAGAGAGCAAGGATGAGAGACACTGACAGAAAAAACTTGAGACTTAATTTTCATACAACTAGGACATTCACCTGTTCCGGTCTTCTCTGGTATTACTTAAGATGGTGGGTCTAGGAGCCTTGGGTCAGATGGACTCCTAGTGTTATTATTAATAGTCATTATCATTTTGTTCATGAATAAACATGAGAGATAGTAATTAGGAAATTATCCTAATCTATTCAATCTATTCATTTATTTTCTTGTGTTCCTCACCTGTGTGTGTGTGTGTGTGTGTGTGTGTGTGTGTACACTTTCAAGTTTCATTATAATGTATTATTTTAAATAAAATAGTTATGTATAAATTAAATATGTATATATAATTTCAGAAAAGGTATACCCTGTATGTCATATCTTGTTTCATCAAGACTGAATTATTTAAAATAACAGTATAGTAAAACTAGAAAAATAAGGAATATAAGGTTTAAATAAGATTATAACTATTTAGAAAACCCTCATAATTTGAAAATCATCTTTTTTTGTAAACACTTGACTTGATAGACAACAGTCCCGTGTCATCAGAAAAGACTTGAGATTTTCTTCAAAAAATGTTTGAGTTGGGTCATACACACACAAAACTTAAAAACTTGGTCTCTATGAGACTGGACACACTAACCAAATTCTTTTTATTTTTTAATTAAAATAGTTATATAATTTTCTCTCATGGTATCCTTAGTAACTGATAAAACACTTTCGGATCAGGAATGTTCACAGGTGACTGACCTTCTTTCGAAGAGTTATTGGTAATCGCTCTTTTCACTCCAGAAAAGAGCCCTGTCCAGTAAGGAAAGGCATGTAAGTGTCATTACATGGTAAATGCTGTTACAGCAAAGCTATTTTAGAAATTAACCTCTATATTAGTAGAGGTGGTGAGTGCGTGAGATAACACGCATCTGAAGAGGTAGGAATCTGCACCTCGTAATCACATACGTTGATTTATACCAGTGTTACCTCAATAGAAAACATACCATTGAATCACGGGTGAATTGGTGGTGGGTAACCTTTGGGGAATACACAATAATGTAAAAGATATAATTAGTAATAATAATAATAAAAGAAAACATACCATTGAAAAAAGAAATTAGAGATATCCATAGCTTGAAGATACCTAAATGCTAAGTATTTTTCTTCATCACACTGAATGTGTCAGTTTTTTCAAATTCATAACAAAATAAGACAATGAAGCAAATGTTATAATAAGGCACCAATTTCATTTTTAAATGTGCCCTCACAGCCGGCATGAGCAAAATCCAGTAAAGTTCTTTTCCCTAAAACAGCCAGAAATATTTACTTTGAGTAGAAAAGAAGAATTCCCTGACAGAGCACACTGACAGGTGTAAAGCCTGGTACCCAGAGATGTCTGTAGATGTTTTCTTTGAACTAGCCTGACATGTCATCCAAAAAGAGAAAGTTAAGCAAGAAGGGGATTGGGCTAAAAAATTTTCCAAAAATGGTGGGATGCCAGAGTGCTTACTCTTTCCCTCTGGGTGGGCTTTAGCTTTGTTGATAATTAAATGTTTCGCCTTTCTGACTTGGCCTTTTTTTGTAGCTGTCATGATAAAGAATAATCCCTACTGACATTTAGGAGCTAGAACTAAACTGCTTTTTTTCTGATGGACAGTTGCAGTGAGAGAATCCACAGTGCAAGGTGACAATTGTGGTGATCTCGCAAGACAGTCACCCTAATCTTTGATTCTCCTTTCTTTTCCTTTCTCCCTCAGCCATGCCATCAACCATCCTATTCTCAGCCTCCATCTGTCCTTGAAGTACTCTTGGTGTAACCGGCTTAATAGCAGTAGCTCATTCTAAGACTGGTGAATTGAAGAGTTCGTCCTTGTGGTGTGGCTTTGCCTGACAAGCAGCAGCTTTCTGGGTTATATAGAATGTAACATTTGTACCCACCTCAAGCTGCCCTTCTTTGAAACACTGTTCTTGATTTGAGCTAACAGAAGTCACTTTTTTTCTCCATTCTGAAAGGTATCAACCATGATACTTGAAAGCTGCTAGAATACCAAGTTTAACTTTTAGTTTTGAAGGAAAACACACAAATCTTGCACACCAAAGGGAAATCTTTCCAGAAGGGGATTTTCCATCTTGGCTTTCTCTGTTGTCTTTAGAGCTCTTCATGACCACATGAGATGGTTGAGGGTAAGTCTATATATTGACCCAGTGATTTTCATGTAATTAAATCAGATCTGATGTTGGAATGCAAAGCTAATGCTTTGTTTATTTTGGAAGAGAAAAAATAATCTGCAATTGAATCTGTTGAAAAAATTGTTATGTGAGAGGGTTGGAGAGTCTCCAGAAGTTAAGGATCATCACATTACTCATGGAAAATGAAAGAGGATAGTTTTTTTAATTTTTTCATTGAGGATGATGACCTACAAATGAGTCTACATCCACTTTTTGTTTTCTAAAACTAGTATATGATATTTAGCCTTTGTTCTTAAAAAACAGATCCTGCAGGAGGTGGTCTTCAGAAGTGAAGATCCACTATCTACTGTCTTTACTTAGGACATTCCTAAATTTATACATCTTCTCTTAGAGAATTCCTTAATGTCTTGCTCCCCGCATTCCATTTCATCCTCCATTTAAAAGAAGACCTTATTGGTCTCTCAGACAACTGGAACATTTTTTCTGGTGGTCGACCCACACATCTATCTTACTTTCTTTCACACGGGGCATTCTATTCTGACTGTCTAAATCTTAAATCATCTTTATTTCCTGTCAATCCTACTTGACTTCCCATAATTTTTTCAGTTGCTCACCATGGATAACTCTGAAACCAATTCATTTCTTGGTTTCCATGACATTTTCCCTTACTTGTTAAGAATATTTACACCTGTTATATGCAAATCATTGTCTTCACTCTTGGCGTTAAGTAACTGACTGGGGAAGCCAGTATCTTCATGAAATTTATTGCTTATTAGGAAATTATTTGGTTAAATTTTTATAAATGCCAGGAGAACATAGAGTTTTGTAGGAACATATAATAGGTGACCTGAGGTGACTTTGCAGGGTCAACAAAGGCTTTTTTAGGGAGATGAGTAAATGATACATTATAAGAAAAGTCAACATTAATGAGTCAAAAAGTCAGGCACTGGAATGGAAGAGAAGATGGAAGGTAGGGACCAATATTCTAATTCTCCTTTAATTTTTCCTCAGTCTGTCGTAGGATCGCCTCCTTTTACTTATCTCTTATGTTATGTCTTTTTGACTTCAGCTGCTCTCTTAGGATACCCCGGTGCACATTTCTGGCCCAGATCTTTATTCTGAAGACCTAACAGCTCCTCCGAATGTGTTAAACAAGCTGCAAATTCATCACATCCTAACTGAACTCAAGTCCTTCAACTCTCCCAAACCTGCTTCTTCTGTTGTATCTTGGCAGGGGCATATCTGTACCCCATGAATTCAGCTGGTTGGTGTCTCAAGTCAGAACCTAGATTCTTGTCTCTCCATTGCCCACAAAATCCAACCAATCACTTTTCTCACAACTGTGCTTAGATTTCTCTGTTTCTTCCAATCTCTGCAGTTCCAGACTCATCACTTACTGAACAGCTTTCTTTACTGACTCCCCCACCGCTTTCCTCATGCTTTTGAGAAGTTTCCCTCTTGAACACGAAAATTGAATCACTTCCTTCTGGCTTCTAGTTTTAGTGACTGGCCAAAGCATACAAGAAATACCCAGTGGCCTTTGCATGCTACCTCAGGGTGTTTCATGAGCTGGTTCCCATCTAACTTTGAAACTCATTTGCTGCCGTTCTAGCCGCCCCCCCCTCCATCCCTGAGTTGCTGCAGGAAGTTCTCGGATGCGCATGCTCCCTGCGTGACTTTGCTTCATATCTACCCAGCCCCTGGCTCTTACCCATTTCTACTAGTGGGACTCACCCATCTCTCTCAGCCCCTCTCTCTGTCTCTTTGTCTGTCTCTAATTTCAATCCTATACCTTCTAGTTCCTACCTTTTACCTTACTTTTGTAGATTAAAAAAAAACAACTAGAACTTAGTCTTTCTCTCCGAGCCCTCTTATTCTTCTCTGCCATCGTTCACTGCTGGCTGCCTTCTGACTCTGCATTTAAATTCTCCTGTGTTTAAATTCAGTAATCTACCAGCCTGAGTTAAATGTAGCAACAATCTTTAAAATGATTGCTTGAAAACAGGAAGGGAGTTCAAATTCTCCAAAACATGTCAGTTACAATGACAGATGTTATGTTTCATCAGTCTGGGGAATTCAGCACCATCCCTTTGAACTAATCAGCACCTGAGTTTCGCTGTTGTGTTCATAATGGGGTTTCCCATCCAGATAAGTGTGGAGGCTTGATTCTTTCTCAGCTGAGAAGAGCGTAAGTGTCTTCTTGCAGCTCTTCCATCTCATACATTTCTGGGGGTGTAGCACATAGGGAAGGGTGCCGACTTGTCTCCATGGCTTCAGCAGCCTCCGGTGGTCTCTCTTACCTCCAGAAGTCTCTGTGTTGCCTCTAGTTGTGCTTCCCATTCCTCTGTCACATTCTGCAGTCAGAGTGGTGTTTCTAAGCTTAGCCTCTCTCGTTTAAACTCTTTCTGGTGGGTTTTTATTGCTCTGCGGAGAAGTCAAGCTATGTGAAATGTTCTTTGAGCCCCTCAGCTCTCTGGCTGTGCACACTTTTTAAGTTCGCCATATGTTTTACACTCATTTTCCAGGTATCCTGAAATTCTATCAGTTCTTTATAGGACCAGGACACCCGAAGGCCATCAGTGTGTATATTCTCTGGTTGAAATCCTCTTCACATTCTGCATCTAGCCAGTCTGTCTCTTGCCTTCAGATCAACTACTTGGTTTACTCTGACTTGTCAAAGGTGTCCTTCATCTGTGCTCTCATATCGCCCTTTGCCTTACCTGTCCCATGTGTATTCCCTGTCACACTTCCATAAAACAAAAAGCAACATGAGAGAAGAAATGAGTTTTCCTTGCTTGCCCTCTCACCAGTATTTTGGCACTAGGAAGCTATCGGTAAGTATTTTTGAATTGTTACTGAATATATTAGAAGTTAATCAGTAGCACTCAAAAAAAAAGGGATGACCTCCAAATTCACATTTCCAGTTTGGACTGACATGTTCAAGTGTCTCATGGACGTTTGCGCACATCTGTAGGGCCCTTCCAGCAGATAACAGGAAGCAGAGCCAGCCACACACCTGCGCTTCTTCCCCCGTTCTCTCTTTCCCAGGTGAACGAAAGCCATGGAGGTCTTTTACTGGCTTTTTACCACCACAAAATAAAATTCCAATTTCTTGGCATTGAAAGAATATTATGCTGAAAATATCACTCAGGAAATGGTACATTTCAAGACTGTATTTTTGATGAGCAACTTAAATTCAGGAATTATCATAATTCCTTAAATCCAGGAATGATCATAATTGAGAGGGTCTTCTTCTTCTGGGGTGGCTTTCTCCTGACTGTGTCAACCCCCACCCCCCAAGTTGATTAGTAATTTGCAGACATGAAAATCTTCCCATAAGCAACTCTAGGCCAAATACAAGCAGGTAAAATAATGAATCTCTGTGTGTGTGTGTGTGTGTGTGTGTGTGTGTGTGTGTGTGTTTTAAATTTACATCTTTCAGAATGATGGAATTCAACTGAAATATTAAAAATTAGAATAAAATGAAGAGGGTTTCAGCTTCCCCTCCTCGTAATATAAATGTGACTAATGTCAAACATCTCTCTTGACATAAATCACATTATTCAACAGTAAGTTAATACCCAAATGCTACAGTTTAATCTACTGTGAATGTCAGTTTTCTTTATCAGGTACTGAAGAGACAGGCAGTATTCAAACCTTTCAAGTTTAGAACCCAAAAGTTTTTCTTCCTCTCATCCCTTAGGACAGCTAATTAGGAGTTTGCATAGGTTCAATTTGAATTTTAAAGGTGGAGAGGAAACTATCTGGATAGATTGCCTGAAGTTTTATAGTTAGTCGGAGCAGAGTTGGGTGAAAACCCAGGTTGTTTTGTGAACTTGAATTTTATATAAAGAGAACAGCACTATCTTCAGGAAGCTTACAAAGTGATTATTTCTCAGCCAATGAAGCCATAAAACTATCATTTGTCTGGTTTGTCTTTGCAATCAGTATCAAAACCCAACTGGAAAATGTAGTCACTTAATATGTTTGTTTCTGTCTTACCTGATATGTGTACACGTTCATGCGCTATTTGTATTGCATCATTAATGAACATTGTTTGCCATACTTGCAGTGTAAATGAATCTGACCCTTCTTTCGAAGCAACCAGAAGGTATTATTTCTGTTCTAATCTGCATTTAATAAGAATAACTTCCCCCCTCAGACTTTCCTTGATACTCAGTCTCTTACCCCTAGTCATGGTATCCACTCTGATCACGTACCAAGTTAGTTATTAAATGTACTAGCACATTTCCAGTCGCAGTGGCTCCCAACCACTTTTAACAGCTCAAAGAATGAATTTACTGATATCAAACAAAAAAAAAGCCCATTTTGTCAACGGCCTCTTCTTGAGTCATTTCCCAACTCTGGCTGAAACTCAGTCTACCCTGAGCCAGCCAAATTTGGGATTTCATAAAACAAAATGTAAGAATTAATATGCACATTGTTTGAGTTAAGTGGTGATGGGTTCTAGCTGTGAGAGACACAGAAAAGCAAGTGTTTCATCCATTAAAAGGAAAAAAAACTCAAACCCACTGAAGGGCCCAGGGGAAATCGGACCTGCAGAGGTTGGGAGCCACTGTTTTGCCCACAGATGGGCCCCCGGGGCGGCCAGCTCTGGGCGTCAGGCCCCCTGAGCATTTCTAACTGCTCCTCCTCAATCTCCGTCTCTCTAACCTTCATTCCTCCATGACACTTACAGACCGTGAACTAACTGGAAGTGAGACTTTTAAGCTGATCCCCTTCCCGCCCCGCACCGCTTATCTTTCGCTTACATGCATTTTCCTAAGTATTCCAAATTAAAGCCTGATGTATAGACATCTGGGGAAATTAGTAAGCCAAAAAAATGGGAGAAAGAGGGGAGGTTATCATTTAAAAAAGAAAATAAACTATCTCAATATGTATTGAAATATGTACTTTTTAACTGTGTGGTTAGTTCAGTATTGAAATGAACTCAAGATATCATTCTTTGTTTTGCAATATTTATATACTACCTATTACCTTAACATTTGTTCGTGTGATTGAGCCGCATTCTGAAGTGATCATTACAGCATCAGTTCACATCTCTATGAAAAATTTATAGTTAGGTAAAGTGCTTTTAATATAAACTAAAATACCCATGGTTATGGGAGAGAATGAATTGTTATAAATTATTTATTTTTAAAATTACACTCATAGAAATGAAAATTTTGATTAGAAGTTTATATCTTAAAACACTTCCCTAGCAAAAACGCACATTGTGTGGCATTTTAATTCTAATCCCTTTCACTTAGGTACATTTTTAATCTTCAGTAGGTGACACGATCTTTTAGAAGTTTCCATTTCAGCAGTTCAGATAGCGTATCAGCTTTCGTTTCCCTAGTCTAGGATAGGCGTATGACCCAGCGCCCCTGCATAATTTTGGTGTTTGAGTTTTTTCATTTTCCAACAGGAATAGGTATTCTGTGGCTTACGCAGCTCAGAAGCCTTGGCTACTAAATGCTACAGTGGAAGAAAATATTACTTTTGGAAGTCCTTTCAACAAACAGAGGTAACTGCATGTATACAGTTCAGAACCAAAATAAGCAACTATTCCTGTACCTTATGGTTGGGATCCATTATCTGTGTATCTCTATATCCACAAACTAGTAGAAAGGCTCATCTGTATGAAGGTGTTCAAAAAACATTGTATTTCAGTTTCCAACCTAATGAACCTGGGACTTTGTTGATGGGCACATGATATGGGTATATTAATAGTGATCGAAAAATTCAAAATCATGTCTCCCAAAGGTACAAAGCTGTCACAGATGCCTGTTCTCTTCAGCCAGATATTGACTTACTACCATTTGGAGACCAAACTGAAATTGGAGAGCGGGTGAGCCGTGTATGGTTTCCTTAAACTGAGAGCCAAGATCTGGGAACCTTGTGGTCGTCTTGAACCTTTCATGGGACATAGCAAAATCTGAGCACGGAGGAGTTGTGTGTTGCCATGGTGATGAGGCACAGAAGCCTGCGGAGCACAGGACCCTCTGATGTCCGCTGCCTTAAGTATTTGCGTGACCATCATGCACTTGACTTTGCATTGCCCACTCGTGGTCTCAGGGAAGGTGAAGCAGTCCTGCCTTCGCTCAAAGGTGTCTCCCTTCCTGGGAGCTACTTTCAATTGGTTTAGAAACTGAGGCTTCTCACCACTGACGACTCCTCTTGTCATATCTTGTATAAACATATCTTACACTGACGTCACAATTTGCTGACCCACTGAAAACGATTTATAACTGAATGTAATCTTTGTAACAGTGTTGGCCAAAAATGTTAACCCTTAGAGGTGTCTAGTCCTCAGCAAAAGGCTTTGCTTTTACAGCAAATCTGCTAGGGTAGTTTTGTGACCTGCTTGTTGCAGCTGAGAAAGTGACTGTGTTACGAAAGCTAATAAAGATTTGGGCCCTGGCCCATTCACGAGTTAGGGATGCAGCTGCGATGAGTCTGACTCTCAGTCTGGGTTCCTCATGGTAGTTCTTACTGCAGTGTACTATTGGAGACCATGCGCTTCACTGAGTCTTGACTTCCATGGGTGTAAAATGAGGAGAACCATACCTGCATATTGGAATTCCCATGAGAAATGAAAGAAAACATGTAAAGCCATTTACACACTAAATATGCATTTAAATTTTTCAGTTAATTAGTACTTGTTTATAACAGTGGATTGCTGTACAGTTCTGTTAAACATAACTTGTAATTTCAATTTCAGCCACAATTTACAAAACTGGTCAAAATCTGGGCATTGCTTGCTGTCTTCAGCACTCACAAAGTGTTCTGGTTACGAATGCGTCAGGACAGCACCGTTTCCAGAGTGAAGGGAAGACGAATGCTATCAGCCCAGTTTTACCTCACATTATTAAAATTTTTACCACTAGACTATTTTATCTTCGCCATGTTATGTAAGAAGCACATAGCAATGTTATCACAAGTTCATTAGTAAGTTACATTCATTTCAGATTTTTGTAAAGAAGTTTGTATTTTAAAGGGATGTTTTAAACCAGTAGATAAATTACTTATGGAAAAAGTGGGTGTTTATGGATGTTTGTCTTCTAGGGCATTAACCTGAGCGGAGGTCAGAGGCAAAGAATCTGTGTGGCGCGTGCTCTGTATCAGAACACCAACATTGTCTTCTTGGTGAGAAACGGCCTTTTTATTTCTAAGTGTAATATTTGTCAGAAATTAACTGGTCAGGCATGTGGGGGGTTTATTTCTGCCTCTCTGTCTGTGCCATTGAGCTATATGCCAGTTAAGTATCATTTTATTTACTACAGCTTTGTAATCTAGCCTGAAACCAGGAAGCCCGATGCCTTATGCTTTATTGCTTTGGTTATTTGGGGCTTTCTGCGGTTCCAAACAAATTTTAGGGTTGATTGTTCTATTACTGTGAAAAACACCATTGGAATTTGATAGTTTGCATTTTATCTGTAGGTTGCTTTGGGTAGTATGGACATTTTGACGACATTAATTCTTCCAAACCATGAACACAAAATACCTTTCCATTTGAGTTTTCTTCAGTTTCTTTCAGCAGTATTTTACAGTTTTCAGTCTTTGACCTGAGTTAAATTTATTTCTAGGTATTTGATTCTTTTTGATACAATTATAACTGTGATTGCTTTCTTAATTTCTCTTAGAGCTCAGTATTAGACCATTTGTTCATTATTAGACGATAGAAAGCAGCTGGTTTTGTATATTAACTCTGTATACTGCACTTCACTGAATTCATCTATTATTTCGAACAGTTTCTTTGGTGGAGTCTTTAGACTTTTCTTTGTGCAATGTCATGTCATCTGCAAAAAGAGACAGTTTTACTTCTCTGATCTGGGTGCCCTTTATTTCTTTTCCTTGACTGACGGTCTGAGTAGGACTCAGTATTATGTCAGATGAGACTGGAGAAGGTTGGCAACTTTGTCTTGTTTTTGCTCTCAGAGGAAAAGCTTTCAACCTTTCAGCGATGATCAGCGTTGAGTATAATGTCAGCTGGGGTCTTGTCAGATCTGCTCTTTTATTATGTTGTGGTACCTTCCCTTTAAACCCACTTTGATCAGAATTTTCATCATAAATAGATGTTGAATTTTTTCTGAATCGACTGAGTTTTATCCTCATTTTGTTACTGTGCTGTAGCATGTTGACCGTTCTGCAGAATAGATCTCACTTGATTACATTGTACGATCCTTTTCATTAAACTGTTGGATTCAGTTTCTTAATATTTTGTTGAGAATTTCTGCATCTATGTTTATCAAGGATATTGGCTTGTAATTTTCTTTCCGTTATATTGTCATTGTTTGGTTTTAGTGTCTTGATAATGATGGTCTTGTAAAATCATTTGGAAGAGTTCACTCCTATTTTTGGGGAGACAATGAGGATTGTTATTAATTCTTCTTTAAATATATGGGAATATTTAATAATGAAGCCACGTGGTCCTGGGTTGTTTTTTGCATGTTTGTTTTCTGGTTGGGACTTTTTTTTATTGCAGTGCAATCTCCTAACTAGAAATGAGTCTGTTGAGATTTTCTGGAACCTCAGACAACAGCTGGGAGAGCATCTCGTCAAACTACATACAGAAAGAAACTGGGCATTTTTGCGTCCCCCTCTGCACAGAGCCCCAGTGTATAGCCATGGAGGTTGCTCCTGACCCTGTTTAAAAACTGCTTCTTGCTATCTGTGGGATTCATAAATACAAGTCCCTTTGGCTGTTAAAGCTGAGTGATTTGAGGGTTGCTCCGGTGGGAGGCACCCATAAAAGTTGGGGCACTAGATATGTGAAGAAACACCTTCAGGGAGATACTGGTGACTTGTTTTAGTTTTGAAGGGCAATAGGTGTGGAAGCACCCACCAGTTTTCCCATTCTGAGGCCTGAGGACTGAGGCTGGGCCCCAGCAGCAGTGTGGGAAGGACAGCCAAACCCTTCTGGGACACTGGGAGAGGGGCGTTTTCTTGGCCTGCTGCCCTTACAGTGAGCCCTCAGGGGAGGGAGTGGAGACAGCCCAGCGCTCCTGTGTCTGCCAGGAGGCCTGGGAACACAGCTTGGAGAACTGAGTGATTTGGGAACCTGTACTTTAGATGGCAGCGTTAAAAGTCAGGGTACTACATGTTGAGTCCAATGCCGTCATTTACCAGGGAGAAGCTGGGCACTGGGCACTGCCCCCCCCCCCGGTTGTATGGCACTGCACTGGGGGTGGAGTTTCGGGTGTGTCTCAGGCTTTCTTCCCCACTTTGAACGTGGGTATTTTCTCAGTTGCCCATTGACCCAAAATGTAAGTCACTCAACCCGTCTCTGGATTTCTTTCAGAGAATTAATTGCTCTGTGTATAGCGCTCTATTCAGTGCATCCATCCTAAGAGGGAAATTCCAGCTCTTCCTGCATTACCAACTTAGTCCAGAGTCTATGCTTGTTTTTGTTACTTAAAATTCAGCAACTCCAATTTCTGTTTGATTCTTTATTTGGGTCCATCGTTACAGGTTATCGAGTATAGGTTGTTGGCTTTTTGAACTCCAAGATTGTCTCTATGTATAATCAAGCCACTTTAATTATTGCTTTATAAATTATTTTTTACAGTGCAAGAGAAACGATTTTGATACTTTTTCTGACCATGTAAAATGATTCTCGTCTTTTTATTATAAATTGGATTTAAGGTCTCACCTGCCTTTAGTTGTCTGTATTTCTCCTTTCTAGAGGAAATGAGTTACCTAGAGCCTACAGAAACTTTTCATCCTCTCTCCATTTTCCTGGCCTCAGGATGACCCATTCTCCGCCCTGGATATACACCTGAGTGACCACTTAATGCAAGAAGGGATTCTGAAGTTTCTCCAGGATGACAAGAGGACACTTGTTCTTGTGACGCACAAATTACAATACCTAACACATGCCGACTGGGTAAGAGCATAAAGAGAAGCTCGTTAAATTTTGTTAGTCATTTAATAAGGACATTAAGAAATGCTTTCTGAAATATCGAATGGCATCACTTGTAGGAGAAATATAAGAGAGCCAAACCAGAAATCAGAAGGAGAAAAGAACACACAAAACATAAACAAAGGCAAAAACTAGCAGGCAACCACAAATAAGAGACATCCTACAGGGGAGGGCGAGGAAGAGGGACCAAAATAGGGGAGAAAAGCGCACATGGTTTTCTCGGTTCACAGTTCACAGGTGCATCGGTGGTGGGCAAACTAGGGGGGGATACACAATAATGTAAATGATGTAAGTTAAATAAAAAAAATTTTAAATCACACACACACACACACACACACACACACACAAACACACACACAAGAAATGCTTTCTGAGATAAAGGTAACTGTTCTGGCCAATGCAAGCTTCGTCCCGGCTCTGCTAACATGTGCTTTCTTTCCTTAGATCATAGCCATGAAAGATGGGACTGTGCTCCGAGAAGGGACTTTGAAGGACATTCAGACCAAAGACGTTGAGCTTTACGAACACTGGAAGACGCTGATGAATCGGCAAGACCAGGAATTGGAGAAGGTGAGTGCTAGTCCTCCCGAAAAGCCCCCGGAGCCATAACTATGCGGGAGGATGGCTAAGCGCTGTTTTAAAGATCTGTTACCGTTTAGGGTTTGAAAATATGACTCCTGTTTGAAGACCACAGTCTATATTAATCTCTTCGTAACAAAGGGGCTACTTTGAAACTATGAAATTCTAATGATCTCTTTTGGGTGAAGTGCTATCAGGTGTTAGCAGGTTTTTAGAGGCTCTTTTCTGATTTTGAACCAAACTGCAATTATCTGTGTACTTGACTTAGACTATTTGCTGAAGCATGCATGCACTAGCCTTATTTTATCTTATTTTGCCTTCTGTCTTATTTTTTTCTCATCTATAATATCAGCATGTTTTCAGGTGTCACCCTCAGTGATGGCAAAACAAAATCTGGGATGACTTTGAAAGAAGAACGAACAGGGAGCTGTAGGTGACATTGTAAGGCATGTCTGGAGTAGGGGGTGAGAAAATGTGACCAGAAGGGATTTACAATAAAATGATTACATTTAGTTCTCAAAAAACTCCAGGAACAGGCAAAGAAAATAATTTCATTTGTACCGAGGAGAAAACTAGTTCTCAGAGAGGTTAAGTAACTTACCTAAAGTTGCATAGAGACACATTTAGTGGTACCAGTTGGACGTAAACCAAAGACCATACCATAGGCAATGTAATTTTAATATTATGTTACATATGATGTAAATATAGTTTTGAATGAAGTGGTAAGAGTTGGATACCAGACCGAATATAATCAGCAAACAACTCTGCTCGAGATAAGAGGTGATAGGATAAATTAGTAAAATTTTCAATGTCTTCTCTTGAATTGGGAGTAGGAGTTATTCAGCATATGGTATCTCTGGCCAGGAATGAATATTAAAATGAAATGTTTATATCAGCAAATTTCTGAGAATATCAAGAAATTAAAATGTGTCCTTTTAGAAAGAAATAAAAGGATATATGATGAGTTGAGAAAGGAAGGTGAAAAGTCCAACTCTGGGACTCCTCTTTCTTCTGTGGATTTGTCAAAGATCTCAAAAGCAAACTTTGAATGAAGAAAAGCCTTAAGTAGAATAGGAAAATCACAGAACTGTGGTACCCTCGGCAAGTACCTAGTTAGGAATTATGCTGTGAGAACCTAAATTACAAATTTCCTGGGGGTAGCTCCAAATGACTTTTTTTCAGTGATCGAGATGCCAGGGACAAAAGAAAATGACGTAAGCTGAAGGAGTGGGGCCATTTGTGGTTGACTTTGGAAAGAAGATCGGGGTAGGGAGGTGGAATAAAAGTAAGAGCTGTTGGCTTGATGTTCTAGTAATACTGTTAAGCAAGCCAGGAAGAAAGTCCATTAAGTTGTATTTAGAAATAAAGTGATCACTCAGATGCATGGCTCCATAATAGAAGACATATGACAGGGTGATAAATCAGTGGAGGGAGATGTAGGACGAGTTCGGTGTGGACAAAGCGAAGCTACTTGTGAGGCGGAATGGTGGCCAGTGGAAGCCAGAAGGACCCACACACCTGCAGGGCCTCCTACCTGAGGCTGGAGGGAGCTTGCTGCCACCTGGAGAAGGGCGGGGCGCCTGAATTCATCCGAGGCCCCCAGTGACACCGTGGTCAGCAAGACCAGTAGAATACCAGGGCAGGAGCCTGTTTAATTTGTTGTGTGGAAGAACTGGGTGTTTGCTAGATCACTGGTTCTCAACCAGGTCTGGTGTTGTCTTCTAGGGGTCATTAGGCAACACCTAGAGACATTGGTGGTGGTCACAAATGGGATGCAGGTGCTTCTGGCATTTGGGGGTGCCAGGCAGGGATGCTGCAATGCACAGCCCCCCCCCCCCCGCCCCCGTAGTCCCTACATGTCAGTGGAGAGTAACAGGCCTCAGACCAGAACAGATCAAGCAAAGAGAGAAACTAGCAGACCTCAAAGCCTGTAATAGGACTGTTGGTGACTGGTTAAAGGGTAAACAGGAAATACGTTAATAGGATAGCAATGAAGACTATAAAAAGCCAAAGGAGGTGATTTAAATACTACTTAAAATGCTAGGTTGGATGGCACCAACCATTATCTTCATAATGGTATTAAGCAAAATAAACTCACATCAATTCATGTTTCCTTCCCAACCTCTTAAGTCCTCACCTGGACCCAACTCCTAACAGACATTCAGTAAATATTTATTGAATAAATGAAACTAAATTTGTATTTACTTTATCCAAATATCAACAGTATTTAAAATATTTAAACTGTAATGAGCTTAAAATGAGCATTTACTTACCCCAAAGAGAAATTACTTTAGAGATTTCTTTTTAAGTCTCCAAGATGGTAAATCTTTTGTTTGCACAGCATGGAGAGTTGAACAAGAAACAAATCTTCTTGTCCATTTAATTACACTAAACACACAAGGCCAGAGCCTCTTTTATTTTATGTTTAATCTCATGTAAAGTGTTGGTTTTCATACCATTAGGGAAAATTAAAAGCTATTGTGAAACTGTCTCTGAAAAAATAAACTCTTTTTAAACCAAGAATCTGGAAGCAATAGGGCCTTCTAGAATAGCAAGTCTCCTAAATCACACATGTTATTTGAGGCCAAAACAAACCTTCAGAAACCAAGATCACTACCTAGAGACTGATCACCAAAGATTTATTGGTTTATTGATGTAACATTCAAACTGCATTGTTTTTTTGTATTGGCACATACACAAAGCGCTCAAATGACCATAGATTCCAGAAGTTTGCAGGTCAGTTACTTGGAACTCAGGATGCACTTACCCGCAGGCTCAGGGAGTTCAGTTTCCTAGTCTGTCCTGCCGAACTTGACCGAGCCCCTGTATAACTGAACTGGCCTGTCTCCTACTGCCGAGGTTGGGGGCAGAGGAGTTGGCAGTAGGGGCGCGGAGAAAGAGAATTGCTTCTGGAGCAGAAGACACGTCTGGAGCAATACTTAAATTTTTCATTTTGAAAATTAAAAATTGCTCTACCATATAATCCAGCAATTCCACCTCTAGGTGCCTACCTAGAGAATGCAAAAACACTCACTGGAAGGGATATCTTCACTCCCTGGGTTCCTCGCGGCTCTATTTACAATAGTCACGGTATGGAAAAACTAAGGCCCCCAAGACAGATGAGTGGATTAAGCAGACTGTGGTGCGGACACACAGAGGAATACTACTCAGTTATAAAGGAAAGATGATCTCTTGCCATTTGCCACAAGATGATGGAGCTAGAGGGGATGATGCTACTATGCAAACTAACCCAGGAGGAGAAAGGCAGAAACCAGATGGTTTCATTTTTATGTGGAATACAGTGAAACAAAGTGACAAAACCAACCATAACCCTAGAAGTCTGAGTGCAGAATTGAGGGTACAGAGGTGGGGATGTAGGGGTGGTGGGGTGGGCACGCCGGACTGTGTGGAGGACCGTGGGTCCCTGGGTGGTGGGCTGGTGTGGTGGCATGTATCTGAAGCGGGGGGCTACTACACCTTGAAATCATACTATGCTACAAAACAATGTTACCTTAAAAGATTGTTTTGGGGTCTTTCCCTTCTCATCTCCCCCTCCTTGGTCCTAAACATGCAGGCACCTAAGTACCTCATCTCTCATTTGCTTCCGGGTTTCCTGTCTTCCTTCAATTCCCACGGCAGCCCCTTACTCTTAGTGAGGTGGGAAAGAAACTCGTTCTGACTTCATGATTCCTAGTCACAGCGGAGGACTGATGGTCCTTTGACCAAACCAGAACCACATGTGTTTTTAAACGAAGATATTTATGAATGTTACTGATTCCATATATTTTTTTTTAAAGATTTATTTTTTGCATACAAGCAGGCCAGAGGTGTGAGGCAGTGAGAGGGTTCACCAGAGACAGAGTGGGGAGCAGAACAGGCAGATCAGAAACACACTGCTGAGGGGAGCAGTGGGCGAGGCAGGAGAGGTCGGCTGCGCCATGTGGGATTTTACCTGGCCGGGCATCGAACTTGCGCCGCAGCTGCCCACAGCTCCGGCGCTGTGCTAACCCGTTGCACCACCAGAGAGGCCCTCTATTTCTTATTCTTGGTGAAGTAACATTCCATTACACAAGTCTCAGGTCTCCATCCCCGAGACTTAACGTGTGTGTACTACATTAAGGTTCCTGCTGAGAGAGAGAGAAATGACAGGAGCATCTAAAAGTGGCGTAAAAACGCGAGGCCGCGGTGGAATGATGCTCGTGGGCCTGGGGAGGTGACGCCTCTGCCCCCGGCCTGCCCATCACGTTGTTACTGCTGCTCCTGGCTGCTCTGCCCCCACCTCCCGGCTCCGTCAGGTGTACCCCCATACCTTCTGTGGCAAGAGCTGGGGGTTCTCTGGAGTAAGCGGGGATCCCAATCAAGGGAACAGTGGTCTATTGGGTGCTGTGGGGTGAGTCCAAGCCAGGCTGGGGCTGGGGATCCCCGAGTGCCGGCATGTGTCTCCTGCAGGATATGGAAGCCGACCAGACGACGTTAGAGAGGAAGACTCTCCGTAGGGCCATGTACTCGAGAGAGGC
This sequence comes from Scalopus aquaticus, assembly GCA_004024925.1. Lineage (NCBI taxonomy): Eukaryota > Metazoa > Chordata > Mammalia > Eulipotyphla > Talpidae > Scalopus > Scalopus aquaticus. Next base: position 243,217 of record PVIJ01000498.1, read on the forward strand.
CAAAGCCCAGCTGGAGGATGAAGATGAAGGTAGGTCACATTCTGAGAGCTGAACGTCCCGGTGGGGGGCTGCTGGAGTCTAGCTCCAGCCAGTTGGGTTCCCAAAAGGAGGGGAGGCGCCGGCGTATGAGGAGGCAGGAACAGTCACTCAGCCTAATGCAAGTCTCTCGTTTATTTATTTTCGGTGGGTCTTTTATACATTCTAAGTGGGCAGTGGGATTACATCAGTATAAGCATAAAGGAAAAAAGGAGAAGAACGAAAGTAGATAAAAGGTATAACCTATTATCTATAGCATCAGGGCGTGTGGGTCTGCTCTCCAAGATGATCTTCTCTGGTCAAGCCTTAAATTCCCCAGCCAAGGATTCGATCCTGTCACCAAGGCATTCCATAGATCAGCTTCTGAGGTCCTTTGTCCTGCATCGGTCCTCAGTACCCCTGTCATACCTTGTGATGCATTCCCTTCCCCTAAGAGATCTGCTTAGAAGATGAAAGGCACCTTGTAGGGTTGGGCTCCTAAAGCTGATTGCCCGGGCAGTACTTGACCTTGGGAAGGAAAGCAGAGCTTGCACATAACTAAGTAGTGGTTAGTCAGGCAGCTTAGAATTAGCAGACCCACACAGGGAGCAGCTGTGAGGGTCTCACTTTGGCAATGGACGTGTGTGTGTGTGTGTGTGTGTGTGTGTGTGTAAGGACAAGCCTCTCTGCAGGGGGCAAACCACTGAGTCGAATACATGATACATGTATTCTGACATGATACTGACAAAAGAATACATGATACTGACAAAAGAACAGGAGCGAAGGAGAGGGGCCACCCCGAGGATGTGCCCACGTGCCCTGCTGGATCTGTGCTGTGTGAGAACCCAAAGAAAAAGACAAATAGAAAACGCAACAGATGAAGGCCTGGTTCCGATACGCGGGCAGGTCCAGCCTAATGACTGAATCAAGTTAATAAAACGCCCATTCCGCAGGAGTAAATCATGAATGGGGAAGATGCAGAAAATCCTGCTTTGACTGCCTATACCTGAGTCATTTAGTTAGTCCACCTGGGGTTTTTCATGACAGTGTAGCAATGAAGGGTAAGAGAATTAGAAAGCCATTTGTTATGGTTTTCTGAATCTAATAAGGTATAATGGGGGAGAGATTTACTGGAAATTTGAGGGAGGAGATGAAATAATTACATTGCCTGGCATTTGTTGCCAAGAAGTTTGTAAGATAAATGATACTTTAGGCCGTAGTGTAAATGCACTGTTCTTCCATAGTCCCTGTGCAATTTTTGCTTGACTGTCTTCCTCCAAGTGAGTTAAGATACAGAGAAGGTTAATCCTTTCCAACCAAAGAAGGCCAGAGCGTGCCACCTTTGCGTTTCATAAAACTATTCAGTATTTCAACAAATACTGAGTCAATGGATGAACGAAGAAAGGATTTGCACTTCAATTTCTCAGATGTAAAAAGGTTTTTAAAGAATGTTTGGTGTTGTCAATAGGCATGTGGAATTCTCCAGAATTCTCGGGCAGTTACTTCTAATGCTCCCAAAAGCAAAGTCATGCCCAGTTACCATCTGTGGTGTTCCAGTGAGGCGCATGAGCCCGCCTTGGGCTTGCTGTGTAAATCTCTTTTCTCAGGTATAAAATCCGATAGAAACACTTTCCTCGCAGTCATGTGTAACAGCTGAGCCTGGTATATGTACCTTGATGGTTGCTGCTCCCGGTCCATTAGTATGTTCCAATCACCAGGAAGGGCAGAAGACTGGAGATCGCTTATCGTTTCCCCTGCTTGGCACTGGCCACTTCCTGCTCCGGACAGTCAGTCCCTAGAAAGTGGAGCAGCCACAGGCGAACCGAAATCGCCGTTGATATGGAAACCGAGGTTGGATACGGGCGGACAACCCGCGGTCGGCCGGGTGTTCCCATCCCTCAGTCGCACACGTTTGGTTCCTGTCCTCAGCCCCTGACCCCCCCAAGGGAGAGATTACCCCGGACCTGACCACCTACTGCTTCCAGTTCAAGCATGGAGGTGGTTGGTGAGGCGCCGTTGTCCCATCAAATCCATATTTGGATCTCGGTGGCCCGATGCCCCATGAACCGAAGACAGGTTACCTGTCCTCCCCCCACGACCTGCTCAGCAGGCAGCAGTGCAGGACAGCCCGGATGCCGGCCATGCAGCCGCCCTTCCCTAGGGGAAGTGGGGGACACAGGCAGTCGCCACTGGAGCGTCCACGTGACCACATTTTACTGCTCAAGAAAGGCCTAGTTCCTGGGTGTCACTGCGGAGGGTGCTCCTAGGCTAGCTCTTGGAGTTTCCAGATGGCTGAAACACCTGAGAGGAGTCCCCTGTCCATTGTCCTCTGTGGCCCTGGCTTTGTGCTCTGCAAGATTCTTCCTCCCGTGCTCCTGATCTAAAATAAGCCATAGAGAGCACAGATTGTGTCCGCTTGGGCTCAGCACAAATGCTGCAGCCTATTTCCTCCTGGTGCAGTTTTACAAATTCAGAAATTTAGAATTCAAAGTAGAAATGCTGGCAAATTACATGCCTAACGTAGGCCTGTTGTTTTATTGACAACACAGTCCCTTCAATAACTCAGTAAAGGTCTGGTCTGTACTCCCAATAGGTTTGATGTGACATGCTATCTCACGCAGACATGGGTTTTACTTCACTCTTCACCTATTTTTTTTTAATATAAAGAAGGGTTTCCCTACTCATATTTAGCCTTAAAATATAAAACGAGAGGAGATTCTTTGTATTGGAGGTGGGGCGAGGGGAGGATAGTACAAATGCTACCTAGCTGCTACCCATCTGAAGCTTAAACAAGTGTTTTGTTTGCAGAAGAGGAAGAGGAGGAAGAGGAGGACGATAACATGTCCACTGTGCTGAGACTCAGGACGAAAATGCCCTGGAAAACGTGTTGGCGGTATCTCACGTCTGGGGGCTTCTTTTTGCTCTTCCTGATGATTTTCTCTAAGCTTCTGAAGCACTCCGTGATTGTAGCTATAGACTACTGGCTGGCCACGTGGACGTCGGAGTACAGCATGAACACTGGCAAAGCTGATCAGGTACCAGGGATTATTAACAGGGCCACCCTCTTACTAGCTACAAGCGCTCGTGATGATTCAATAAGTGAATGATTCTACTAGGGACTGAATTAGAATGAGTCGTCACCTTGGAATCTGGTAGTGGCACTTTTAATTTATCCTAAACATTTCAAGATAATGTGTCTTCCTCTCATAATGGAGTATTTGAAGATAATGTTTGGATTTGGAGGCAGGGGTGTGACTCTCAGGACGTATGTATAACTCACACTTGGGGTTTTTTGTTGCTGTTTGATTTTTACTAATGATGCCAGTTTACTAGCTGATCATTCTGAGGTCCAGGACGAATGAGCTGCACAGTGCAGAAAGCAAGAACACTTCACCCCCAAAAACAGACTCCAGTGCCTCATCAGGACAAGCCTTGAAAGAGAATGAGAAAAGCAAGTGGGAACTTGGGGTCAGGATTAAGGTTGTCTGAGTCTCTAAAGACTAAACTTCTGTCGCTATGCAACGTGGTGCAAGATAATGAAGTTGACAGGTTGTCTGTTGTAGTTGGTCTATAAGAAAACACTGAATTGATCATTTCTTATGTGCACTTTTGTGTTGGGTGCATTTTAGACCTACTATGTGGCTGGATTTAGCATACTCTGTGGAGCAGGTATTTTCCTCTGCCTTGTCACATCTCTCACTGTGGAGTGGATGGGTCTCACAGCTGCCAAGAATCTTCACCACAACCTCCTCAATAAGATAATTCTTGGACCAATAAGGTAAAACAGTTATTTCACACGCCCACTCACAAATCCAAAATCTGTCTTTTCATTTAAATGTGAAATTTTAAAGATTTCTTCAGTCCTTGAGCAACTGAATAGGGACCTTCTCATTTTTGTGACTCGCAAATGTCCATTCTCAGTGCTCAGTTTCCAGAGTGGTTCCTGTTACACGTTTCACTCTTTTCATTGCCTAGGTTCTTTGATACCACACCCCTGGGACTGATTCTGAATCGCTTTTCAGCAGATACAAATATCATTGATCAGGTGAGTGCCCAAGTTACTTCCAGGTTCAAAAGTAAATTTCTGAATAGAAGCTAAAAAGCATTTTACATTAAATCATGAAATCCTCTTAATAGAGGATTTTGAAACTTAAATGAAGACTTGTTTGCATTTATTGTGAAATGTGTGTGGGAAGTTAATCTCAGGTATCCTTGACCTATATTAGAATGGCTCCTAAATGACAGAGGCTTTGACAAGGTATTGTAAGGAATATCCCAAGAATACCCAATTTTCTTTCAGATTCTGAAGTCACTAGAGGTTTGTCCTGAAATTAAAGACCAAAAAGTGTAATTGGATTACCCTAAAAGTAGGTCCTTTGGGTGACTGAGAAAGGTATCCATGAAATCTGGCTCTTGCCTTTTCTGATTTTTCCAGAGCAGTCTTAGGGATACCTAAATTACCCTCCATTTAGAAGAAAGAATGCTTGATGCATGTAGTGGGTCAAAAAATTTGAGAATTTGTTCATTTAAAATATCACCAAAAAAATCTAGTTTCCATCCATTGCTTTCCAACTGACTGCCTCTGTTTTAGCCACACCCTAATGTACTGAGAAATTCTGCTGTTTTCATGGCACTGTTGTCAGGACACGCCACACCTGAAACACTGCATAAGGAATACACGCCGGGAAAGGAGAGACCAGAGTGTCATCACTTGGAAGAGAAGCTGAGTGCTACTCGCAGAGTTCAAAATGATTAGTACATGATAAAGCTCAGCAGAGTATCTGCATAGGACATGAGTGACTTTCTCTATACCAGATTGACTGGGAGAAAAAAACTCATGTAAAGAGAGAGAATAAACTTTCCTATTATAGAGAGAGCATCTAGAAATCAGTACGTCAATGATAAATAATCCAGTCAAAACCATGCAGAGTATGTGAGCTAGCAATTACAGAAAATGAAATGTCCTACAGTAGAGAAAGAGCTAGATGTTTTTAATATCAAGTAACCATTGAAAAGAAAGGTGGATAAACTGGGAAGATTTAGTTTGTCTCACTGAGTAAAATAAAGCCCATGGGGGTAAATAAAATGTACCGTATGGTACCAGTTACATAAAATCCCCAAGATAAAGTGGTAGATAACCCACCAATGAGAAGTGGCTAGGTGAGTGGATCGACAAGCTAAATTACGGGGACTTAATCAAATTTGAAGAATGAAGACTTGCTTGCAATGAAAATTTTATGCTTGTAATTAGTTTACTGCTTATTAATTTTCTGGCTATTGTAAACTATTCTGTTTGAGCTGAAACATTTTCCTTTGAAACTCCCTTCTTAACAGCACATCCCCCCAACTCTGGAGTCCCTGACCCGATCCACACTGCTCTGCCTGTCCGCCATCGGCATGATTTCTTATGCGACGCCCGTGTTCCTGGTGGCTCTCCTGCCTCTCGGAGTCGCCTTTTATTTCATCCAGAAATACTTCCGCGTGGCCTCCAAGTAAGTAAAGCGATGCTCTGTGCATCTCCCAAAGCCTACCGTTTGATTTACTGTGAGCCACACTTCTGCTCTAGTGTTTCTTCAAGTTAAACGTCTGAGTTGTTATTTCAGACGTGAAGCCTGTCCTGACACGTGTGTCCTTTGGAGTCCTATCACGATTGTTTCTAGAACTGGTCCTCTGAACCTTACATAGTCTTGGACAGAATTTAACATGTGGGTTGGTCTGTTGGGTCTAAGGACCCAACACTCAAGTTTTCATTCCATGGTCCTTTCTCTGAATGTGACATAGACAGAAAACTTACTTACTACTTGGGGACTATGTTTGGTTTTGTAACTTAATATCAGAACATCCTAATACTTCACACATTCTGTAAAAAGTTAGTGGAAGTAAAAAGAGTTAAAAAGAAATCAGGGTGATGACAGTAAAAGTAACTTTGAAAGTCTGACAGGAGTGCTGTCACTTCAAGAGACTGGCAATTTGCAGATCAGTTCATTTCGCACACATTTGCATATGGAGCCAAATAACTAAAAGATAGTCCATGAGCTTTAGATTTTTGTGTTAACACAGGATTTGTTACTTGACGAGCTCATGAATCGTTAAGCGAAATGTAATACTATTTGTTTTGAAATTTCCAGTATAACTTTGAAGGGCTGCTATAAATAGTACAGTACATTTTCTATCATTGCAAAAATCACTTTATTTCAACAAATGCTTACTAAGCACTTACTGTGTTGTAAATAATTACGTAAGCCATGTGGTAGATGAAGAGATCAGCATGATAACACCGCTCAAGAAACTTATAAAGTCCCCCTTGTTTGTGAATTTAGTGCTGGGATAGAAAGGCAGATGCTGACTTTATTCTATAAACTGAAAACATTTAATAGGACTTGAGTGCAGGGGAAATGATGCAAAGTAGGGAAAGGTTACAAGGAAAGAGGATCATAACCGGGAACCTTCAAAGAGACACATTTCTTTCTCTTGAAAATTATTCAGTTACTTTTAACACACACACAGTTTTACTGCATGCATAAATGTAGCGATGTCAGAATGCTTTTTTTTTAAGGCTGGAAAACTCTCTTCTCCCTTCCCTCCCACCTGCCCACCATCTCTACCAGTCATTCCTGCTATCCAATTTTCTGTTTTCTTAATTTAAAAAATGTCTCCCTCAAGACCATGAAGTAGAGTCCTTCAGATGTTAGGGATCTATTTTAAATTGAAGGATTTCTCATCTTCATCCTCTCTTCTTGTACCAAGTGCAGACCACGAAGGTGAGGGGCCATCGCATTTCCTCTTGGCTGTCTCCCAGTGCTTGCTGGGGGCGGCGGGGGGACAGCACAGAGTTTATTTCTGCTGCTGTCTCCAAATCTGCCCTTCCCACTAAAGTACCGGTCAGCTCCTTTTCAAGCACATATTCATGTGGGCCTGTTTTCACCCTTTAACTATACAAATTGAGTGCAAATACTTCTCAAAGACTCCTAGACCGTTATAAACTTGAACAGTGAGTCCTGTTCTTCTGTTAACCAGGATCTTCTGTTAACATTAGTAATAAGCAAGTAAAATACAAATGAGTAAAACTCATGTTTACAGAGTTAACTCTGATCACGGACAATGAAACATTCTTCCTTAAACTTCTATGAAACGTAGCAAATAAGACGTCTCCCGGCAAAAAGAAGCTTGCAGGTTTTGAGGCTCTGCAGGACTCACCCAAGTTAAAAAACTCAGACAACTTAACTAGTCTGTAAATACCGAAGAGAATCTGAGTGAAGGACTAGCTACAGGAAATGCCATAAAATTTGGAATATCTAAACTCGAAGATGTAATGCATGGCTAGCTTGCAAGTCAGTGTTTCCTACTTAAAAGAACGCGAAGTCAAGCTGTGCTCTCACCTGTGGTTTCACAGAATCAGTCCTGTAAACAAAGGCTCCTCCTTTCTAATTTGTTTCCTTTCCCCACAAACCTCAAGAAGCAGCCACCTGTTGCCGTGTAGAGTTTACAAACAGTCACTTCATTTTGCGTTTAAAAATAGCAGGTTATCCACATTCCGTCACATTCATCTCCCCCTCCCTTCCTCTTGCAGTCTCTGAAGTGCATAGGTCCATGTTAGAAAGTGAGCCTCAGTTAATCGTTGGAAATCATGGAACTGTCCATCGCTTGGGTTGGCTCTGGCAGGTGATTGTCAAGGATTTGCTCCGCTTGCTCACGCAGGTGGGACAACCCTTGACCTGTCTTCCAGAAGTGCCAGCTGACAAAGTTTAAAGCCAAGTCTCATGAGTGTGCCTCGCCACGAAAAGCAGCAGATTCGGGCACGGCCACCAGACAGTCACTGAACATTATACAGGGAGGACCTGGGAAGTGACTGTCCGTGAAGGCAGGGGTCCATCCTCACTATGGCCAAAGCCAGCCTCCTTGTCTCTTTCTCTAACCCTCTGCATCCCGTGAGCCCCAGCCTGGGAAACCACTGTCAGCCTTCTGGTCTCCTGCCAAGCCACACACAGCCCTGCCATGTTTGGCTCGTCTCTTGTTCACCCAACTAATTGATCGCAGCGGTTGAGAAGGCTGCTTCCAAGGGCCAGTCTCGTAAACCTCCTATTTAAATCTCACCGGCCTCACAGGGCCTCAGGACTACCTCTACTCTCCCGTTTGCCTTCATCTTTACACTCTCTCCCAACCTGCGTTGCTTCATCACCACCCTGCTCATTTTATGTCTAGACTTCAGTGGTTTTTGCCCTGGATTCTCTGCAGCCCCCCCTCCCCTATCCTCTCTAGTCTTCTCTCACTGCAACATGCCCACAGGACTGGGCACAGCCAGGATGACCTTGCCAGGCTCTTTAGTTCTCTAATCTTGTTTCCTAGGGGACTGCTTGTCTTCTGTCTCTGAACCTTCCCCAGGCTTGAAGTTTGGCCTATATTCTGCTTGTTCAAAGAAATTACTCCCCGTCTCCTAGGTCTGACTCTGTTCACTCCTGTGTCTCCCGAGCAATTTTACTCCAGCTGTTACTCTCATCTTTTGGCACAACGCATTCGATTCACACTGTAGCCAGGTTCATTATGTGCCCATCTTTCTCTTCCTCTTTAGGTCATAAGCTAATAATGTTTCGCTAATTAGGTGCTAGAGAAAAGGAGGTATATTAGTAATAATCTTAATTTGGAATGAACACAGCAGTCTCTGACCCCGATGCGGGTGAAGCCTATTTTTGCCCCTCTGTCCTAGGGACCTCCAGGAACTTGATGACTCCACCCAGCTCCCTCTGCTTTGCCACTTCTCAGAAACAGCAGAAGGACTCACCACCATTCGGGCATTTAGGTAGGTGACCCTGTTCTCATTTTCTGGGTTATGCAGTACATCAGCAACAAATACTGATTTACAAAGAAATGATACTTGCCACCATTTTTTTTTTTGATGTGCTGGCAGTCAGTCATGAAATGTCCATATAAAGACAAAATTTCATTGGAATAGCAGCAGCAGCAGTCACGTGCATCATGCTAAAGGTCGCCTTTCATAGTGATGGACCTTCCTGCAGGTTTCTTCTCCTCCCAATACTGCAGTGACATACAGTACTAAATCTCTCCCTGCCGGGGGGAAAGGAATTCCAAGCAGTTAATACAATAAGTGATCGGTGCAGTAGGCCAAAAACCAGCACCGCGGTGTCACAGAAGTGACAAGCAAGCAAGCATTTTGAAAAGAAATGGAACAGTCTGTGGTGATAAAAACAGAGGAAATATAATGAAAAGAAATGGAAAGTCCCCACTGGAGAGGAGGACCCTGAAGCTACAGGCAACTTAAGCAAGAACATGGACAGTGAAGTGGAGAGAGTAGGGCTAAAAACCCATTGGCAGTCAGAACAAGGCGATGGCAAGGGATGGCTACTCTTTGCAGGGCACTAATTAGGGGACATTTTCTACTGTCTATTTTTAAGAGGGTAATAAACTGAAAGCTGAAGGGAAGACGTAGAGATAGAGGCAGGATAGACAACTGATAAAGCAGGTCCTCGCGGTCGATCAGCAGGGGTAAGTTCAAGGGCCCTCTTGCATGCCGCTGGCGCACAGCTCTCTGTGAAGGTAAGGACGGTGTGGGCATGGGCTGAGTGAGGTAAGCAGGTCGGGGGAACAGCTGCAGATTGATGGGCTCAACACGTAACAACTTCTCCTTCATTTTCTCAAATGATGAGAACTTGACTCAAGGAAAGGACCTCATAGAAAGTGAGGAAGGTTTCCACTGAAAGAACAAGTTGACTAAGAACCAAGTTTAGATTTTTCATTTACCTTCTTCACTAGACACAGCAGAATTTAACACGCCTAGTCCTAATTTAACATTTGGAAAATTCCATACCTGGAAGAACGAATTTCCTGGTATCCTTCAATTCTTAAATTATGATTGAAAGGAACAAAAGACAACCCCACTTCTACCCAAAAGTACCTACACCCTACTCATCCAAATTTAGAAAATTTTAAGAATAAATAGTAAATGCTACATCTAACAACATTTTAAAACCAAAGGGAGTTAGGAGCGCTACAGATTAACCTACTAGCATGGGTGAGATTCCAGAATCATGTTTGGGACTTGCAGTGAAGAATTCAGACACATTCTATTCTGTCCATTTATCCCCTTCTTCCAGGCTGCACGAATTCCCCAGAGTCTTAAGCTCTTTTGGAAAGTTAGTATTTACTGATTAGCTGCTTTTCCTCCCCTGCACTCAGGGTTCATGGTGTACTCACATGTAGCAGTGAACTCCCTCAAGTAGTTTACCACGAAAGTATCACAGTTAAATTAGACTGAGATTTCAGTGACCTTTCCTATTTTTTTGTCTGACAGAATAAAGGTCTAAGAATGTTCAGAAGATGAGCTGGATGTGGATGAAAAGATACAGACTGAGTGTGTCAAAGTTTCCATTAGGAAAACAGAAGGTTTCTTGCCAAAGAGAAACACACAGAAAGAATGCTCACTGCATTTCCACCCCTCCCCTCACTGCTGCTTCAGGCTGTTGCCAGCTCCATTTACCAACTCTTGAAGAGCGTATGTGAAATGATATCCCAAGGCTATAGGAGGAGTAAGACGAGTTCCGGCAAAGCTCGCTGTCAGAGCAGTGTCTGAAGTTTATCTCAGACGTGCGCTGCTGGTGGGGGTCCAGCTGGCCACCTTTCCACTCTCCCCACCTCCACGTGCTCTGGGGAGAGGCCCTGGACATGTGCAGTTTCTAACCTTTGTGTCTTTGCTTTGCTATGTCTTCTTTGAATGCTTCCTCCTCCCCAGTTTACATGAAATATTCAGCTCACCCTCCAAGCCCCATTTCAGACCATCTTCCCATTCCTCGATGAATCCTCTGTCTTCACTTCCTACCGTACACACCTTTTCCTGCCGTCTGGATCCTCTGGTCGGTGCAGATCATCTCCTTCCGCTGTGTTTATGAGGCGCTTGCCGGTGGCTGTCAAAGCTCGCTTCTGTGCTGCACGCGCTTTCCTTGTTAGCACAACACATCCCTCCTGCGCCAAACGCTGGGCTCCTCAAGAGCTGAGGACGTTGCGTGTGTACTCTAATGGCTCTTAGGGTGCTGCTTACTAAAGGTTTCCGAGAGAATGGACAAAAACTGACCGAACACTGCAGGTACAGAAAGAAAGGCCCTCCAGGTCCCATCCACTAGCTCAGTAAAGGCCGCAACACCTCGAGCCCTGTTAGTGTTTGCCTTTTCGCTCAGCGCATCTCTGACAGGGCGCCCCCGCTCCCAGGACTGCGCAGGCCCCACCCGCTGGGTGCTGGTCTTCACACGCCTTCCTGTGCGTGACACTGTGTCAAGCTACAAAACGCAAAGTGAAGTAATTATTTGGCTCCGACTGCCTTAGCCTTTGATTGTTGTAGATCAGATGTTTTGTCTGACTCAATTAGCTGATGTGTGTGGCTTGGCATCTTGGAATGACCAGATCGATTGGGTACATATCAAGTATCTGCTTTATACTGGCCTGTATGGATGATTTTGACAGGCCGCATGACCACTCGCCCAGGACGTCTTCATTTTTTGACATGTAAAACATTATTCTAATGTTTTACGAATCTGAAGATTGGGGGACCTTGAGGCAGTCTTTGATCAGCAAGGTCACAGGGCTGCTAGGCTGGCGGAGGCGACCGGCCATCCTGTGCACACAGGAAGCACAGACGGAGGCACCGTGGCAGGCAATCCAAGGCAGCAGCGTGAACACGCCACATTTTGACCTGGCATTTCCTTCAGCCTGTAAACCAGTTACTTCGGCTGTGTTATCCAGCCTTCTATTTCTGTTATTCAAGAAAAATAACAGGAAGAGGGACTCTTTATGATTTAGAACAAGGATCCACTATGTAGTACAAGTCCTAACACAGGTGACACAGAGTTGAGTCATCTTATATCGATCACCAAGATTAAACTTATTTTGGTCCAAGAGCAGCTACCTTAACAGTGTTGTAGAACCCCGGAAGGACCACAGACCAAGAGCCCCTCTGCCGCATCTGCCATCCTCAAGGACCCCCGTTCTCTTTTTTCACCTCACTTTCCTTCTTGGGTTCCCAGAAACACCAGGCAAAAAGAGAAAATGTCAACTATATATTTGCCTGTTGCAAGAACATTTTCCTGCCTTCACTGGGTCTCTCCCATCACCTTCCACCCAGCTGCAACTGTACTATTTTGAAAAGCAGAGTAAGTGCAATAAGAAGTAGGTAGAGAATAGTGCAAGTTACAGCTCACTCTGACTTTTGCAACATGGGTCATGCTTCGTTCTCGTGGCTGCAATTATGATGTGGAAATTTATGAGCTGCTCTTTAATAAGACCTTGTCATCAGAATGGTTCCTTGCTGCAGCAGAGGTTTGAGAAAGGAAGAAAGTACTGAGTGCAGTGGTGAGCGGCCTTTATTTTGAACTAGGAGTTCGCTTATTAGTCATTCCATCCCATCACTTTGTCACTATGTTGAGTAAATAGTGTAGTAGTAAGTGTGACTGTTTTTTATTATTTCTCCTGTTGTGTGGCTAACATCATATTTTTATTTTCTGCAGGCATGAAACCAGATTTAAGCAACGCATGCTGGAACTGACAGACACAAACAACATTGCCTACTTATTTCTCTCAGCTGCCAACAGATGGCTAGAGGTCAGAACGGTACGTTCATTTCAGGATTTCGAAATGGAAACCAAACAGAGCAGAGAGGCCTGATGCAAAGAGGGAGACAGTTGTAAAATTTAGACTTCTACTGAGATTCAGCACTAACTTTGCATTTTCTGGACTTTAAATAGCTCAGGTTTGTTTATGTTATGCATGAAATTTGTCCTAATGTTTTAACTAATGACAAGACAAATAACCCAAAAAGCAAAAATTCATTTTGTGTTCATTAGTCTCTAGATTACATAAGTTAATGGAATGGTAAATATTTGTATAACTTCAATTTTTTTTGTAAAGAGCAAATCTGACAAGTGAGCAGATGTACTCATTTCCTTCACTGAGCCAGACAGGCCCTGAGTGAAAGGGGGAAGCAGCCTTGGGCTTTGGCATCGTACAGATTTGGTTGTGCAAGTTGACTTGAGGCCTAGATCTTCATCTGTAAATTAGGAGTAAAACTCTGTATGTAATGGGGTGTCAGAATTAATAATGAGTCCCTTAGTTCACCAACTGGAAATGCACTCAAGAATGTCTTCTGAATGGATGGATGAATACATGGGAAAGGCACCTACAATGGTAGGTGGTTCCTAAGCGACCAGAGGACCACAGTCTACGTAATCTATAGTGTGAAAAGGGCACTTTGATAATAATGAGTGGACTCTTAAAATATATATTTATATAGATTAAATTGTCCATCCATTTGTGAAAAGGAAAAGGAGGTTATCCTCACGATTATGAGAAACTCTGTGCCACTGATTAATAAGCATCCCTGCCAAAAGACACTTTCTTCAAAACTCAGCAGCCTGCAGATGGAAGATAGCAAAGGGGGTTTGGTGGAGGTGAAATGAAGGAGCACAAGTTGAAATCTCAGTTGCTGATGGATAGATACAGATTGAAACGGAGCCGTAGACTCCTCCCCACCTTATCATCCCTGTGATCTCTAGCTGGCATGATTTCTCACTAGTTTCGAGTCTCTAGCTATTATTAGAAATTAATTAGCAACATCACAATTATGGATAAAAGCACAGGTTGTTAGATTCCTACCAGGGGTTTGTGGGGATCAGGAGGGTCTGGGGCAATGTTTTCCCAGAGTTACTTACAGATGTCATAAAGGAAGGTACAGTGCTGTTCAGGGTTTGGGATAAAACCAAAATAGTATTCCTAGATTCTGTCTAGGCCTGAAGTCCTGGTTTTAAGCTTGTTTGTTTAGATTTGTTTCTCTAAGGAAAAGAAATCCTATCTGAATATTGGAATTGATGAAGTAGCTTCATGAAAGAAAGTCCCAAAGTGAAAGGGAAATATGGTCGTGTAATAGTGACTTCTGTATGTGATTTCTCTGAACTTGAAGATCAAGGACTTGAGGTTCTTGTTCCCCGTAACTCCTGTTCCTGTTCACAGGCACTTCCTAATGTCAGGTTAATGGACAAGTGTTGAACAGGAATTTTCAAGCAAATCATATGTTCTATTCTCATAGCCAGAGGCAAGACATTACAGTCTTTTGACTACTGAGAAAGGGACAGTAGCCAGATTCAGAATGGGCTAGTTTCCTCTGACTCACAATTCATTATTTTAGCCACCCCCCCCCCATGGAAAGATGGAAGGATTTACTTGAATGTGAACGAATTCTAGTTCAGCAAGTATGATCTTAACGAACGCGCTGACATTTAGAACAGTAAGTGAAGAATCTGCCATTGTTAACTTATCATACATATGTTATTAAGACTTGTATTTTCTGTGTACTATAATCCTTCCAAGAGACTGCTGTCTAGCTCTCATTACATGAATATGCCCTTAAAAATCAGTGCAAACAATTCAGGAATCTTTCTATGAGTAAACGTAAATTTGGTTAAGAAACTTAAGTGTAAAATTCTAGGTATAATCTGCTCACACCAGTCATGGTCAAAAATCCCCTTTGTATGATTTGTTGCTAATTGTGTGTAAATAAGTTTGTTTTTGAACACACACACACACCCCCCTCTACATGATTAAAACCAGTGAGAGTCCTCATTAGAACATATTTGAATATAATGCTTTAATCATAGGCCCCGGTAGCAGTAGAGAAAAAATGAAGTAGATGGCACCTATTAAGAATAACCTTTCTCCAGTCGTACACATAAAAATGACCTCATGACTACTGTGTTTCTGTGAAGAAGTCTACATCACTAGACACACAATTTTAATTTGAAATAAATGAGTAAGTAAACATGAAAGTTGAGATACAGGACCTTGGAGACTAGGGTGTGAACTGCTCTCAGAGCCCCCCAGCTGGACGTATTTTTTTTTTTAAATGACTTACAAGGCAGAATAAGTAATGGAAACTTCTAGTTGGCCTGGTGAATCTGCATTGATCTTATCCACATTATCAACACAACCCCCTCCTTTCCCAAGTCTTTGCCAAACTATCCAGTAAATTAACAAGAGTATCTGCTCATAGCAAATATTCTTGGAGCACTGCCAGTAGGGAAACAAAGCTAAAATGACACAAAGAGAGAAGAAACAAAGAGGGCAGCATCTCTGGGCATAAATCAGAGTCACGCAGGATTTCCTGATGCGGATCTGGGATTTCACCAACTCTCATTCACAGACTCAGCACTGTGATGAAGAGAAAGAGCAGAAAACATCACTTTCTGTTGCTCTGCTACTTTTCCCTTTCTCTTCATTGCAAATCCTAACTTTCCAGAGCAACGCTGCTGATTTTTATGGATGGAAAATCCAGGGAAAGGAAAGGAAGCAAAGTAGGAACACCTTTTGTTGAATTTGGGAAGATCTGATTTCAATTTTTTTTTGTTACCTATGATTTTTTAATAAGACTTTTATATCTTTTCCTGGTCCTGTTAAATAAGAATTAAGACAGTCACAAGTGATACCTTTCCCAGGGTAAACAGTTTTCCCTGTGGAAAATTTAGTCCTGTCCATTGCAATGGTTTTGAATAGAAAGGCAAGGGGGAAGTAACAGCCACAATACATGGAAATCTGAAGGGTAAGAGCACTTGGCTGGGGAAAAGTCCAGTCTCTGAGACACTCGCCTTCAGAACTAGAACCTACTACCTAGGTGAATCGCCCCACTGCCAAGGAGGTCCCAGCCACAGAGGACTTGGTTAGGATGAATTATATCTTCCATCAAGTTAGTAAATTCACTACTCCCCTCTGGAAGGAAAGCCAGAGACCACCTGTCTGGCTTTGATGAGAGGCACCATTTTGCACGGGGTGCCTAAAGGTGTCTGGTGTGTCCCTGCAACCGAAGCTTTGAATGATGCTTAGGTTCTTGTGTTCAGCGTAGTGTTTTCTTTTAATCCCTCTGCACTAAACAATTCCAGTTCTTTGGCATTGGTATTTCCATTTGCGAAAATTGTGTAACTCTATCTAAAGGCTGTCTTTCCAAGGCTTTGTCTTGCTGTGTGGTAAAAGGAGAAAAGAAAATTCACATCAAGAAGCCAAAAGCTAAGTCTTTAGAATCAATAAGCTAAAGTGAAAATAGGCTTCGTGGTGAGTGTGCTCCAGAGCGTATTTTGTGAAAGAGCACAGAGCCTGTTTGTGTTTGCAACTCCCTTCCAGGGTCTGCTAATGGGATCTGGAGACCCGGAGATACGTTATTTCTGAGGTGACAGAAAGGAAAGAGATTCTATTGCCATTAAGCATTTCCAGATCTGTTTCATAGAAAGTTACAACTGTGCTTTAATCCCATGCGATGGGTGGATGTAGTCATGGGACCACTAGAAATCTGACAGGCAGCCTGTATGTTGATGTGGTTATCAGGGCTTCCCTTTTAGGGGGGAGTGGTGAATTTACAGACTTGACAGAGGATATAATTTATGCCAACAAAGTGTCCTGTGGCGGGGACCTCTTTGACAGTGGGGCAATCCATTTATGTAGTAGGTTCTATTGGTGAAGTTGATTGTCTTGGACCATTTTATGGTGTTGACCACTAGTATTTGCACTGAATTGCTTGCAAGGCCTTTGCAAGGGAGTGAATGCTGTTTAAGGTGCTCAATTATTCGTTCTCCTTTGTGCAAATTATCAGACCATCTGTTTCTCCTTTCTTAATTTGTTGCCTTTAAGCCATTTTTTTTTTGTTCCCATATTTGCAGAGGAATTAAAGAATGTGTAACTTTATGGTCACTTTGATTGTAAAACTTGTTAAGTTTAATGATTAAAAAAAGGTAGAAAATGGGGAGCTAATATAAGCTCTTAATTATCAGTTGTACCCTTCTATACTTTTACAGTATTGGAAGGAAGTGGTTAGAGTTTGGTGATTTTGCTTTGAAATTTCTAGATAAGAGAAGAAACTGTGCTGTACACACTGCTTAAGCAGATCAAATTCTAATCAAGAACATTTCCCAAATCTTCTAATTCCTTAGAAAAGACATTTCAAGCAATGGTAATAATCCATGAGTGAGGTGAAAAGTTGGTAAGAAAAGGAGTAAGATAAGTATTATGATAATATACCTCTGCAGTAGATACTAAATTGTAGACAGACTGGCTCCCATATCTACTTGAACAGATTGTACATTTTTAAAATAAGTTGATCCCCTGAAAAATTTGCTATGAATGTACTTCAGAAAGCTATTCCTTATTGCTAAGTTATCAAAAACACCTATGAGTTCCTAAATTTTGGTACACTCAACTCACCTAACTAATTAAAATAATAATGTCCAATAATCACTGAAAATTTCATAAGCAGTTTTGAAAACATTAGCCTTGTATAAGAACCCCAACTAAATGATCAGCCTTTTTGTGTTTTCACTTACCTTGTTGGCTACATTCCCAGGATAAGGCTACATTACTTTCTCCTAAATTACTATTTTAACTCATTAGAAAATAGTTAAAATTACCAATTAACTAAATTGTAAGTTTTATGTAATGGTAACTCCAGAGCCCAATATGGAGCATAAAGATTCCACACTAAACTAAATTTAACACCAGGAAATGGACACACAGAAATGTATATGCCTAGTTTTGGTATTTCCTTTATAATATTTATGTTAGACCTACTGCTTAATTTCCTTAAACTCAATGATTATTTTGTTTTGGTATCTCAGCTGGGATTTGTACTAGTATCTGCTCTCTAACACAGAACACAACATTTTATCAGTTTTCCACAACTGAGATAGTAAAAAAAAAAACAAAAAAAAAAACTTGGAACAGAATGATGAAGTTCATGGTCTAAGTGTGCTTTTCACATTAAAAAGGCAATTAATTAACCTCTTAACATGTGACTGCAAAGCAAAACTAGCAGTCATATTAGAGTTCTAAGCCAGTAATTAAAAGATAAAACAACTTGGTATTGGAGTTTTCCCATCTTAACAAAAAATGTATCCTCATACTATTTTTTCCATGTCTGGAAAAGGGGTTGGTGAATAATTAAATTACTCATATTAATCCTAAGAAACATCCAGAAAAGATACTTGGCTCACAGACAAACTCAGTGAATGTTTTATGAAAGGATGTCTATTTCATAAAGAATTACTGAGTCTTTACCGTGTAGTTAGCATTATTCTCATTGTTGGAGATCATAGTGGCAAAAATTCAGATAATCCTGTTCGTGAAATTTAGATTCGAATGACAGTAGATAGTTCTAACTGCATAGGAGAAAATAAGACAGGACAGAAAGTAGGATAGAGAATAGCTCCAATGTAGTGGGGTGGGGGGTGGCGAGAAAGAAAGGAGGCCTTTCCAAAGGTGATATTTGAGTTGCCTTTTAAAGGGTGAGAAGGACACAGACCTGTGAGACAGCATTTCAGGTGGAGTTTGGCAGAAGCAAAGTTGGTGCTTCCATGATGAGGATGAGTGAAGGAGCAGAAAAGGAATTCCAGGTGAGATAAGAGTACACAGGCTCTAGAATCCAGACTTTGCATCACATAATGCTTGGTAACTCAGTCTGAATTTATTGCAAGCAAAATGTGGAAGGCAGTGATGATTCGAAACAGGGAAGTTATATGAACTTTTAATGTGTGAGTGAATGGATCATGGATTGAATGAATGAGGATTTTCTTTCCAATGAGATCACCTAGGAGGGAGTGGAGAATAGAAATGATAAAAGAAGTCTCTTACTTCAAATCCTTAAGATATATATTGCCCACTGAAATTTCTCAGAAGCCAATTGGTGTTTTTCCTTGTATCAAGGCAGAAGCACCTTGCTTTACTTAGTGTCCTTAACTTTCTGGAACTTGTCACAAACTTTTTATGAGTCTTTTTAGAAAAGATAATATGGAAATTACAAAGGTATAAAATCAAAAGTATTAATTTTACACAAAGAGGATGAAATCAAAATTCATATAGCTATAAATTAGAAGTATTTTCAGTGTGCTGGCATTTATTAAATATAAAAGAGTAGCCCAGACCAGTTAGATTCTGCGTCAATATAGTTGTGGCTTCAAAAATGGTAAAAACCATCTGATTAGGGCATGACAAGTTGTTAAATCATAAGGAGTTATCAAGAAAGTATTTACTACCTCTGTGGAACCTATTGCTCAAGAAATGAACTCTTCATGATTTCTTTTCTCCTCCTGTGTAAGAGCATAGAAGCCAACATGGATTTAAATTTTAGTGCCTCTTTTAACCCTTGTATGTTATGATACACACAAACATTTAAGCTTGCTTTGAACATTTGAGAATCATCCAGGGGTAAAAAGATGGTGATGCATGAATGGAGGTGGGATAAGCTAACTAGTATTTAATTTCATTTTCCTATCAAAAAGCTGGAAATTAGGTATCACTTCTATTTTCCAAAAAAGAAACAGAATCACAAAGGAGCTGAGATAACTTGTCACTTGCTGGTAATTGGAGAAGCTAACATTTGTAGCCACAGTCCACAGCTCTGACTCCAAGGCTGGGGTCACTGATTTTTTGCCAACAGTTTGATCTTTGGAGCTATTTTCTTAAAAAGGCAGGAAAAAGTACATGTGTAAGCTGATTTCAGAAACTTTGACTTCAACATTTTAAAAACTCCACTACTGTCATTAAAATCTTATCAGCTAGTACGATTTTTTTTTTAGAATCAAATTAATTTACCAAGAGAAGATTGACACCAATGAGATAAGGCTGCAGATAATTCTAGAAAGTGTTCATACCTGAAGTTCTATGTATTTCTGGGATATGTGATACATCAGCATAAATTTTGTCTTTCTTTGACTTACAAAATAACAAAGCCACAAAATGAGCAAATCCATCCTGTCTCTCCATTGAGTTTAAAGCAGGCCTTAGTGAATTTTTCAAATTTTGCAAAAAAGCTTATCATTAAGTCATACAGTTGGACATCTGCACCCTTCTTACATAGGAGGAAAAATGTAACCCTTCCCTTGTTTATATGACATTAATAGATTTAATATCCCAGACTGTGAGCCCAGAGAGCTGACAAAGTTCAGCAAGTTCACCAGTTATAAATGTCTGCAGGGCCCTTGCACACAGTGGGGTCAAGCATAGTAAGCATGCAGGAAGTTGAAGGCAGAAGATCAAGTCATCCTAACAGCTTGTCTAGAAACCGCAGTGCAGTAGAAAGGTGGGGGAGTAGGGAGAGAAACGCAAGCAATTCCTCTCTTTAATCCTAGTTGTGCCACGAATGATTTTAACTTCTAGCAAGGCATTTTAACTATGTTCTGAAGTTGTTAGGAGTGCCTTTATTACTCCCATTCCAGTACTACTCTTGTGAGTGTCATTCTGAGTACTGTGTGTTCTCTAGGATCACCTTGCTACATTGATTGGTATCTTTGGTTTAAGAATTTAGGAAAAATACCTTAACACTTTTTTCCCCCATTTTTAGGATTATCTGGGAGCTTGCATTGTCCTCACTGCCTCTATCGCCTCCATCAGAGGGTCTTCCTCTTCTGGATTGGTGGGCTTAGGGCTTCTGTATGCACTCACGGTAGGTGTCGCTGAACAACTCTCTTTCCAGGAAGGAGGTGCCTTTGGTATTTATTAACAACTCTTATGTGTGTTAGAGAAGTTTGAAATTCTTAACAAGATGACATTTTGGAAATAGATTTGGACCCAAATCTAGTATAGTAGGACAGGATGGATTCATGATTGTGAACCATGGTTTCAAATTTTTGAACCAATTTTTTATAACTCCTCAAACCCTGTCTCAGAGTGTCCCCTTTCGGGACAGAAAAGTGAATGTGAATGTAAGTTAGGGAAGAGGGACATACAGCTTACCCCTCATGTGAGGAGGTCATAACACAGGTCACAAAACAGTGACATTTGGGGACTCGAAGAAGAGCAAACACCTTCTTTGTCAGCTTAATCCCATAGTATCTTCTCTGCTCCCTGACATCCTGTAGCACTTAGGAGTTGTTGCCATATGATAAAGAGTAACTGTCCAAGTCATCCCATCCCCAAATATCCAGTGATTACAAAAATTGCTACTTGGATTTAAAAGTATTTTTTTTTTTTTGGTCACCTGACAGATAACCAATTATTTGAATTGGGTTGTGAGGAACTTGGCTGACCTGGAGGTCCAGATGGGGGCAGTGAAGAAAGTGAACAGTTTCTTGACGATGGAGTCTGAGAACTATGAAGGCACCATGGGTATTGTTCTAAATGTTTCTGTTACAAGTAGTATTTGTTTAATATTTGAGTGAGTGTCAGGCACAATGTCATTGCTTTTGTTTTGCATTTCAATATCAAGAGAATCCCCTCTCGAGCTAAACTCTGAACCAATGCATTCTCTTCCTCAAGACCTCATTAATTTAAATATCAAGAAACATGGATACCAAAATACTGACTGAGAGTCTCCACTTTACCGGAATAAAACTGGCGGGAAATTCAATGTTAAGGACAGATTTATCTAAAATGCAAAAATCATGCTTAAATGTATTTCTTTGTCTAAATCTTCCAGTAGCTATCCAGATTTTCAAGGACAAAATCCAGATAACTTAGCTAAAACCATCAGCCTCTTCACTAGTCAATCCTTGCCACCTGCCCAGTGTCATCTCTCAGCATCCCCACCACACCAACCTGCTATGCTTTCCTTTCATCTTTTCCTTCCATGTATATGCCAAACAAATTTCCTCATCTCTCATCCTTTAGGATTCATCTTGGTGAAATACCATCAATCTCACTTTGGGGTATCTACCCAAATAGCATGAAACCAATCAACTCAAATAATATACTGTATATAGTATACTGTATATATACTGTATATTATTGCTATAAATAGTACAGTAGGTAATAAAGTCAATGTTTATTGTAGCATTGCTGACAATATCTAGAACTTGGAAATCAACTAAGTACTCACTGATAGAGAATTAAATCAAGAACATGTGTTACATATACACAATGGAATACTATTCAGCCATAAAGAAAGATGAAATATTGCCATTCATAGTATAATGGAAGGAATTTAAGGAAATTATGCATACTAAAGCAAGTCTGAATAACAAAGACAAATATTGGCCAATTCCATAGAGGACAATTTGGCAAAACAAAATACTTACAAAAAAATAGCAGGCATTAATTAACAAAGTGAGGTCAGTGAGGTTAAGAGGGACGGAAGAGGGGAAAGAGTCAAAGGGGATAAAGGATAATGGTTGGGGGAAAACATTCATATAAGGTACTGTCTTTTCCTGAAATCCTCCTGGAACTCTCAGGTTGTCACTGTCTATGCTCTCAGCACATGCAGGTTGGCCTCCTTTCTGTGACTCTCCCTGCAGAGCTATGGATGCTGACTTACTAACATGCTCCCCAACACACAATGTGAGTACCCGGAGTCTCCCCATACTCTGGCAGCACTTTCCATATCACCTCTTACATTGTAAACACTCAAATGTTTGATGACCAGCTGATGGAATGGAGGAACCAATTCACAAGTGAACTACTGTAGATAGAATAGAGAGAATATAAGGAATATTTTTGCTACAAGATAAGTAATTATTTCAGTTGGGTTAAGAGGAACTTGGCTAACCTGGAGATAGTCTATCACTGGTTAATGCTCCAAAAACAGAAATTTAAAAGACATTTTAAAAATCCTTAATCCAGAGGACTTTACTCTGAAGGTAATTTTTAAGCAAAAAAATTTGCTGCAGGATTACTTAAATTTAGAGGAAAATTTTAAGTTTGTGTTTCTCTCTCTCCCCTCCCCTATTCCAACTCCAGATCCTTCTCAAGTCCCAGAGCACTGGCCACAAGAAGGGGAGATCAAGATTCATGATCTGTGTGTCAGATATGAAAATAATCTGAAACCTGTTCTTAAACATGTCAAAGCTTACATCAAACCTGGGCAAAAGGTACAGAACTCACTGTCATTTCATTTGTTTCATACAGTACCTCTGCTGGAACCACGTCATTACCACCTGAATTCTTCAGACTTCCCACGCAAACATATTCTAACTGGATTCACTCCCCTCAACATGACAAGTCAAAAAAAGGCATTAACAAAAAGGAAAAGGAAGCTATCGAAACTGGATAAAATACATATACTCCAACTTGATAAAATATAATATGCAATATGTTTAACTCATATTCCCATTCAGTAATCTCCCCTGAAGATCAGGAAAGTCAACAAAAGATATGGTTTTTCAAAAGTCCATGAGCTTCTGTCACCTCACCATACCAGATAGGTCTTACAGAACCCTTGCATTTGTTTTAGTTCCAAAATGATTTTAGTTATTGTAGAGAAACAAGTATGCAGAATGAAAATGGACTTATTCTAATTTTCATGATAAAATCACCACTTCAAAAATAAAAGGGAATAGTTATTCATTAGATCAGCAGTATGCAAAATGCAAAAATTAAGTAACCAAGGCCAAACAACACAAGTGCATAAAAATTAAAAGTTAGAATGAAGCACTGAACGCTTGGTAAGGACTCTTTTTAATCGTAATGCTAATACGTAGAGAATTCTAAGAAGAGAATGATGATTTCAGAGTAGTTCTTTAAATAGAATTGTAGTTTTACTATCGTCTCTTATATAAGTAGAAAAATATTTGCACATTCCCTGCCTTTTGTTTGAGCCCGCTTCTGAGTGACAGATGATTTTTTAGGTTGGCATATGTGGTCGCACTGGCAGTGGGAAGTCATCGCTATCTCTGGCTTTCTTCAGAATGGTCGACATATTTGATGGTGAGTTACTAATTACATCTTTTCCATTGGCCTATGCTTTCCCTTTAAAAGCAGTATGAACTTACCTAATACTGCAGAAATTAAGTCAAATATTTATAGGATTTTGTTTCCTACAGTCCATGGTTGGCAGCAGGTAACCCAGATAAACAATCCAGAAGTAAAGAAAAACACAGTTGAGAAAATAAAATTATTAGCCCAAAACTTAGCTCTTGAGATTGTTGCTAAACATTTTAACTTTCCAGCAGATGAAAACAAGGCCACCCACTTTGGATAGCAATAAATGGAGGTGGGTTTTCAAGAGGAAGGGAAAGTTTTCTTGCTTCCCTAAGACTAAAAATACATCTCTTTCCATCAAAGGAAAAAAGTACAGGAGATACACCATTATCATTTTTAACTTAAGAGTATGACTCTCCTCATCTTAATAACATGGTTTAATGATGAACTTTCTGTGAGGAGACAGCCTTGGCTGTAACATGCCAAATACATGTTTACAATTACAAAAATATTTATTCATCCACAAAATTATTAATAACCTTTGCTCTAGAAAAGTATGTCATATTATTTAGTCTATCAAGTGGACTATAAATAGGCCAACATGTAAGCCATCTTGAATGTTATAAGGGGATGTAGGAATGTGCCTGACTATCAACAAAGTGCTATTATCTGTAATGATTGATGGTGATAGCACTATACATTTTTATTGCACCTGATGGTTTAAAGTATTTAATTTAAACAATAGTTCTCTGAGATAAGGTCAGTTTATGAACAAAAAACTTGAACTGTGGCAATGCAGTCTTTCTGGGATTTTAGATTCAGGGACAAGGTAGAATATGCCACTAGGTTAGCAGCTGGCTCTTTTAATATGTCTGTGTGTATACACACAGATATATTAAAGGTTTTCAGTGGGATTTGTGTTATAAGTCAACTACATGATCCAAAAGCAATTGACACTCTACATTAAAAAATCATCCTGATTTTCTTTAGTTTAGAAACATGATTTCAGGCTCATGTGGACTATCAATGACTGACTCACTTTTTAACAGCAGAAGGTTATGAAGACTTTGATAGATAATATAGTATTCCTGAAAGTTTAAGTAAATCATCCTTGTCTGACTTGAATCTAAAGCTAACAGGTAAAAGATACACCAACTGCCATTCATGCTTGTTTCACAGGGCATTTTATGGTCTTAGCGAAAAATGATATAAAATCTATTAAATTGAAGAAATGGCATCAAGATTGCATAAGTCTACATATAATATAGAGAACTTTATTAAAACCTGATGTCTATATAACAGAAATTGCTTATGATCTTATTTGTAAGACACTGTGCTGTTCAGTCAATATGGGGATGAATAAGAGACAGAAATCCCTGTCTTCAAAAAGTTTATATTCTATTGGATAGAGAGATATTTTAAAAAGATAAGTAAATGACTTATCTGACTGTCCTTTGAAGGAAAATCAAGCAGGAAACCAGGATAAAGGCAATTGGAAGGAAGAGGACAAAGCATTTTCAGCTTGTATAAACTACTTTAACTGAATAAAAAAAAAGTCCCTTTAAGAGAAAATACATAAAGAAAATATCACCAAAATGTATGGTTTTCTTAAAAATGCATATTTTTAATACTTAAATGGGAAATTTCAGCCTCTAAATTTAAAAAGAACTTTGAATTTGTAAACAGGTATTTTTTTCACTTGGGATTTTACTGCCTGTTTATAATTTGGTTTCTTTTTAACAGGAAAGATCGTCATTGATGGGATAGACATTTCAAAACTACCACTGCACACACTTCGTTCTAGACTCTCAATCATTCTTCAGGACCCAATACTGTTCAGCGGTTCCATTAGGTAAGGTGTTCAGCAGAAGCATTTGAGCCTTGGGACTGACCTTTTTGGCTCTTAGGAGGGTTTGGCTGAGAACTCTGTTCAGATAGGTGTGAAGGGACATTATTAAGATGATACCACCCAGTATTCTGTCCAACAATTTGGCTTAGGAAACCCTACAGTAGCTAAATAAGAGATGGGATTCTACAGGCTTCTTTATCTCCAAGAACTGTTCCCTTTCAGTCAGATTCTACAAAAACCACTTTTTCTTCTACATGGAGTTGTGGGCAATAGTTCTTGGCAGACATTTCTTAGGCAGGACAGTGGTATGGTAGAACACCAAAGTCTTCTGTGTCTGACTTGGTCTTGGAGACGGAGATCCCTCACGATTTTTCTTTCAGCCAAAACAGCATTTAAGAAGCTGTTAAAACCTTCTCCCTTCCTCGTTTGTGCCTTCCCACAAGGTAAGAAAGAATGGTGTTATCTACTATCTGCTGAGTGCTTTAAACATACTGCCTCACAAGTCCCCAGAGCACTGCTCTAGATGAGGATTTTGAACCTCAGACAAACTGTAACGTGGCCAAGTCCATACTTAACATGAGTATATTGGTCACTGTGACACCAGTCAAGTTTGTCTCACTGGAAAGCTCACTGTGGCATCATCCACCAGATAATCTCCCTTATTCAGTCCACTCCCCCCTCTATCACCTTAACGTATTCGCCACCTCCTTTGACTAAATATTCTTTGCCTTGAAGAGAAAATTATTAGATCACTTTATATCCAGTTAATGAAAAGTTGTGTACAGAGCAAGTTATTTGCAATATACTTCTGAATATATTATTATGAGGATCACCACTGTGGTTGGTGCAGCTCAACTACAACACTATATGTTCCCATATAGACTGAAACGGAATACTTATTTTAGAGCCTCACATGCATACACTTAATATAACCTTAATGTTAATAACAATGATTTTTGACAATATATTTCAGTCCATTCACTCATCAAGCATGAATTGAATAACTACTCTTATCCTGAGCCCTGGGGATATAATAGTAAACATAACAAATAGAAGGTGCCTTTTAAGGCAAGAATAGTAATATGCAAATATGTACTATGTAAAATATAAAATGAGTAAAAAATTGTTTTTTACTGATTTTTTTCCCTACAGATTTAATTTAGATCCAGAGTGCAAATGCACAGATGACAGACTCTGGGAAGCTCTAGAAATTGCTCAGTTGAAAAATATGGTCAAATCCCTACCAGGAGGTCTAGGTATGTTTTCTAAATAAGGTGTTTATTTTTGATCTATGCATACATGTCTACATTTTTTGCTAGAATCACATAATCCTAATGTTAAATCCCCTTCTATTTAAAATAGTTTTCTAAAAGTTCCTACTTCAAAATCTAATGATTTTGCATGGGGTGCAAGAAGATGAACCTTACAAGACTGTGTTCTATGTAAGTGCTCCATAATATTCCACTGGTGGCCAAAGTCCCTTTAATCAGGGTATTTTTCTGTGGTCATCCTGCTCTCTTGAGCTATGTGATCATTTACTCTCAGTAAATGGATAAGCAGATTAAAGTAGCTGAGGTTCAAAGAGTATACTGGCTTACCATTTAGGAGCACGCCAGTCCTCATCTACTTGGAGTGCAGAGTCTGGGGGTGCTATAATGGAAGAAAGAACA
Source organism: Scalopus aquaticus (assembly GCA_004024925.1). Lineage (NCBI taxonomy): Eukaryota > Metazoa > Chordata > Mammalia > Eulipotyphla > Talpidae > Scalopus > Scalopus aquaticus. The sequence continues at coordinate 270,409 of PVIJ01000498.1, forward strand.
GGTACTGGAGCTAACAAACAGAATATTGTTATCTAGCCCTACTGCAACTTCACTGTGTGATCACTCACCTGCAAGCCACTTCATTTCTCTGGGCCTTAGCTAATTTTATTAAAGAAGTCCAGATCTCCCAGTCTTCAAAGTTTTATAGCCTACCACAAGGAGGCACTTAACTATCTGTGGTCAAAAATGGGATGACCCAGGAGCACATTCACTATCCCAAAGTAAAAGCTCTCTTTGCCTTTCCAGGATGAAATCATTGCAACGGTACAAGGTGATGTCCAGCGTGCTCGCATGGGCAGTGCTGGAAAGTTGTTGAGTAACATTCTCTTTCATGAACTCCTCACTTTGGTGCTCTCATTTAGATGCAGTGGTCACTGAAGGTGGAGAGAATTTTAGTGTTGGACAGAGACAGCTGTTCTGCCTGGCTCGAGCCTTTGTCCGCAAGAGCAGCATTCTCATCATGGACGAAGCCACGGCGTCCATTGACATGGCCACTGTGAGTGCGTCATCCAGGTGGTTTGAATACCTGGGTCACACTCATGCATGTGAAACATCGTTTATTTCTCCCTAGTGTGTTTGGAATACTCAGTACTATTATTTTGAGCAACTTCTTATTCACCTTCTTGATCCACTAATGAAAACATTGAGAATTACAATAAAGGAGACATGCCTTCCAAGAAGTTCCTACTGGGAAGAAACAATATAAAGTTGCTCTCACTTTTCGATTCCCCAAACAGTAAAATTCCAACTCAGTTGAAGTGAATTCTATACTGTACTCAGGTATTATATTTGATACCTGTATTCAGATATCAAAATGAATTATGCCAGTCTCTATTTAATAGAATGTTGGTAACCAAAACCAATTATTTTCTAAAGCAATTTGAAGATTTCACAAGAATTAATGGTGGTCATCTAAATGCATTCATGGTAACGAGCCAGAAGCTTGGCCTTTGGAAAAATTATTTAAAAGCCTCAAATATGTCCAAAGATGAATCTCTCTCGTAGTCTGTGGTTGATAGGCAAGTATCACATTAAGCCACACAGTATAAGCTAGCGATTAATGCTACTCTTTCAAAAGTTCACTTGAAGTTTAGCACTAGTGAGGACCAAAATAGAAAACATTTACAACCTTATGGTATTTTCTTGCTGTAGACTTTAGACTGCATGAAACTGCCCATAAAAGTGAAACAATTAAGATTATTAAGCACCATTTACATATGAAGGTTCTAATCTGATATTCCTCTGTATGTTTCATATGCATGAGGGTAACCCATGTATTTAAATCAGTCAGAGTCCCCCCCCCCACAGAGTTATATATATCCCTCTCCAAGTTTACTTAGTGAAATATTTTAGAAACTGTGCTAACCTAACTACATCAAACTAAGATTTTACAATACTGGGGGTTATAAAAATAGTACCATCTCATTAGAGATGAGGGGGAGGAAAAGGACGGAGAGGGGAGAGGGAATGAGAATAAAATGATAAATGAGCAGGCAGATTTAGGAGTGGGTGTTTTCAGAAGGGGGTGAGCCTGTGAAGCATTGGTTTTTGTGGACAAATGTTACAGCAAGAGAAAGTAGTCCAGAGCTAATTCATACTTTCTCTTTTTTTGGTAGGAAAACATTCTGCAGAAGGTGGTGATGACAGCATTTGCAGACCGAACCGTCGTTACGATAGCTGTACGTATGGAGGGGGGACTGATGTACTCCTCTTTGGTTTTGATTCTGAGATTCAACAGTCTTTCTTTTTGACCAGTTAAAATATGCTTACTTAAATTTAATTCTGGTTTTCTGTTTTTGTATCTGTGCAAAAAAGAGGAAAAAGGCAAAACAAGCTATGCTATAAAATCCTTTACATTGTTTTTTTACCTAAATTGTTGGCTCTACCTCACTCCCCTAAGTTCCCAGAATAGGACATCACGAATGTAAGGCCACAGCAGATCCTGACCTGTGGTTTTGTCACCAAATACAGATAGTAATTTATATAGATCATCCTATTTTCCACAGGTAGCCCCCAACTGAAGAATTGCTTAGGTCTGTATTCAGGCAATGGCTTAATTACAATAGAATTGGGGTCTTCCTCTTTGCCAACGGATGGATTCTTGCTCTCAGTTAGGCTTAGTGTTTAACAAAAACTGTGGAAAAAATTAGTCACTTGGACATTTTCCCTCTTGCTGACTCTCTTCTTTCCATTTTTCTTTTCTCTCCAGCATCGTGTCTCTTCCATTATGGATGCAGGCCTTGTTTTAGTCTTTTCTGAGGGTATTTTAGCGGAGTGTGACACTGTTACAAACTTGCTCGCCCACAAGAATGGCCTCTTTTCCACTTTGGTGATGACCAACAAGTAGACACCATGAGCTACTGTGCCAGTTTGCCATTCTCTGGTAGCTATCTTAGTGGCAGCCCCTCCTAGGGCAGGGCTAATGCAGTGATGGAGGGCGCGGGGCGGGAGGGAACTAACCCTGGAGTGGCTACTCCACCCACCAAGTGCTTCAGTTACTCACAATATTCAAATGTGTTCGCCCAAGACAGGAGGTATGTAACAAAAGCTGAAGCCCTAGACTTAAGTCTGTCCCCAGGACCAGTTCCACTATTCCTTGAGGATATTTTGTAATTGGCCTTAAACAGACTATCCATGTTCCTTAACTGCTTAAAGAGTGCATAGTTTAACTTAATTCCCATCGCTCAAAGTTAATAAGTGCTTGCTTATGTTTACATTTTTGTGAAAAATGCATGGGAGAAAAAGCACCATTTAACGTGGAGATTTTTCAAAGTGGCAGGAAATAACTACTCACCCTCTGCAAATTGTGTTAAGTAAAGAAAAACTACCTCCTTTTACTTTCCCAGTGGACTATGTAGTTTCTTCTGCCCTGGAGCACAGTCACCTGATTCACAGTAAAAGGTGAATGATTTAGTAGGTAAGTCAGATGGCTAACTTGAAAAATGGTTCTCTCATATTTTCAAGAATATTCTCACTGGACCAAACAGAGAGATATTCTGGAGGAGAAGTGACTTCCTGTTGCCCCTAGATGGGCAGCCAGAGGGGGCGTGGAGTGGGACACAGACCCTTGCCTACTCAAGTTTTCTCCATTCTACATGAAGCATGGCATGGTTGCATAGTTTCATCTAGTCTACATCTAGAAGATTATTACAGTATAATTTGTATCTTAAAAATGGTTTTCTTACCTGATTCCTGTTCTGCTACATTCATTGAGCACTTTTCTATAGAAATCTGTGTCTTTCATCTATTCTTCACTTCAAGATCACAAATGCTATGCTGGCCACTAGATACCTAGAGCTCTCCCCCTCAACATAAAGAAAGCTGTGGGGGAGGGTTAATTGCCACGGGCCAACTCTTCCTAAAAGGCTCATAGGGTGGGAGAGAGAATACCACCAGCTTGTGGTAGATCCACAGTAGTTAAGGGGAACTATTTTTCCTTCCCCACAAGAAGTTGTTCTGCTCATTTTGCTAATTCTGAAAATTATGGAATGAATTAAGGTAACTTTCTCTGACTTCTAAAAAGAAGTCCTCTTATACCAAATAATGCATGCCATTTAATTATGAAAGTGATTTATTATTAAAGTGGTTTATTCTTCAATCTTAATTTCTCCAGAGCAGTTAGGAAATGTCATCAATGCTATTGCAATTGGTATATTTATCTTTATCAAGAAAAAAAAATCTAAATGAAAGAAATGCCAGATATATTTATTTCTATTTACCAAGATTTTGCTTGTTTCATTTTTAAAAATAAACATTTTAGTATAGCAAGGCGATGTTTATAATGCTCCATGGATCTAGAGGTCGAGTTCCTTTTTAAAAATCTACAATACTGTTATTGAAAACCTTATTTTTTTGGAAGGGAAAATGCACAACAGATATTAAAAAGTCCTTTAAGTTTACTTTTTCTAAATGCATGCATACACATGCATTTCTTTCTCCAAGATAAAGATATCCTCCAAATTTTGATGAGTTTTAGATATTTGTTACCAGTATTCAGTGAGTGATAGGTCTGTCTGTGGAAGTTGGCAATAATGGTGTTTCTGCTAAGGCAGCATCTTACACTCCAAATACATGTCCTTTCCCCCATCTGAGTAAGTCTGACCTCTTGCTTTTCTATAGGGCCCAGCGACCAAGACAGACCTTTGGCCCTGGGGAGTCCTTTAGATTGGACTTTGGGCTGTTAGGCGAATGCACATGGGAAGACCATCAACTGAACAAATGGTATTTCTACCTTGGTTCTCCTATCAGCTGGTGTTCTGACCCGTATGGTCCACATCCAAGATGGGACCTCCAAGCCAAATGACGCTACTGTGCACTTGAAATGCAGGTAGCCCAAATTAAAAGGGGTTGTAAATGTGAAATACACACTGGGATTCAAAGACTTAGAGCTACAGAGGACCACAAAAGAGCTAATAAATACAGTCATTTGTTAAATACATTTCCATCAAGACAAATCTCCTATACAAAGTTGATCACAATAGGCAACTACGATTGTGTAGTTACACTTTAGGACATTTGCACAGCCACAAAAACTGCCTAACGCGCTATTTCTCAGAACATATCCCTATCTTAAGTGATACATGACTGTAATTTTTATATTGGTTACATGTTGATACAGTAACATTTTGGGTATATTAGATTGAAATATATTACAATAAATTTCACCTCCTTATTTATGTATCTATGCTTCTGTGTGTCAGACAAGGTGCTGAATTTTTTTACATGGATTATCTCTTTGATCCTCACAACTGTTCTCCAAGGCAGATGGTATTGTTACCATCATTTCACAGGTGTGAAAGTAGAGGCCTACGAAAGCTAAGTTTGTTGGTCAAGACTGCACAAATAACAGGTGGTGAGCAGAAATACCAGCCCGTCTAACTTCAGAGCTTGTGATCTAACCACAGCACTAACAATGTGCGTGAACAATCCTGAGTTAGAAATACTTGAGGGTAGAAACATCTCACAATTTGAAGTCAATGAACCTGATTTTGCTAAGGTCTACCCCAGAGAGAGGTGACATCCTCATTTAAGGGATGCTCTAATGATTAACAAGTATGTTTGTGGAGCACTAATACCAAAGCTTTTCTCCCAAGGGTGCCACATGGAAAAGCGAATAAGTAACCTTGATCTCGAAAGACTACAAGAAGGCACGTCCAAAGTCCTAGATAATTCCTTCTAGTACTGCATGCCAGAGTGGACTTCCTTATTTTGTCTCCCCAGAATCAAAACCCTCTTTGTGGGATTCTTTAAAATGGGTTAGCCCAAGGAATTGTGTAGACTCTACACAAGACAAGATCTTAGTCTAGACCAAACTAACTCCCTGGTTCATGATGGCGTCTCTTATCATTCAATTATTTGCAAACATTGCTTATTCCATTTAAATTTCATGTAAAATGATGAAACTACTAAATTAGTTACAATTTAAAGCAGCCCATGGGCAATTCCCATGCATAATGATCAGTATTTAAAAGTATGTAAGTAAATATACTGCAAATAAGAAAGGAAAAGTAGGACTATGCTTCTGGCATCTCCAGGCCCCTCAAAATAATGTCCCTGAATATAATGTTAAAATATGCATCTCCATTGCTTGGGCTCTTGTCCTGAAATCTGTACTAACCACATGTATTATTTTCACTCTTAGCATCGGGTTCATACCATTCTGACGGCAGACCTGGTTATTGTGATGAAGCGAGGGAACATTCTAGAATATGACACTCCCGAAAGCCTCTTGGCTCAAGAAGATGGCGTATTTGCTTCTTTTGTTCGTGCAGACATGTAAAGGGATGTTTTACAATGACAAGCATATTTAAAATAATGTAGTCATAATCAACATAATGGATCATCAGCCTGACCTTCGTGATGTGGTACCTTAAACTTTTACACTTTGGTAAATCTTGTTGGTTATGTTGTAGACCTTGTAGTTAGTAACAATCTCACATGACTAGCAGATATTGTATCTCCTGTGTGCAATTTAGCATGTCTTCCTGGTTTTGTTATTTTATTTCCAATACAGTTACTACTTACTATGGTCCTTACGGGCTTTTTCTTCAATGATTTATTCACTTCACCTTTAAGGATAGCAGGCTGTATTAAAACATGTGCACTACTTGAAGTAGCAAATCACCAACTAAGTTTTCTCATAATTTCAGATCTGGTAAATATTTCAGGCATAGAAGTTACAATGACAATTCAATATTATACTCTCATTGGTAAGAATATATTTTCCTTTTTGTTGATGTGTACAGATGATATTGGAAGAAAATAAGTTCTTCTCATCAGTTAGAAAATTAAACACTTCAAAGTTATCATTTACTGTATGAAAATGTTTTCGGTACTCATTATCCTTAGTAATACTGACGTTTCCTTAGGAGTCTCCTTTTTTCCATCGAAACTGATTGCTGTCACCAAGTAGTTATCACAGATATAGTTCTGTAAAGCCACAATGTTAACTAGAAAGATTATGAAAAGAGTTTAGATATTTGAGAAATGATACTCAAGGATCCAAGTTCAAACAGTAATTAGCTTCAACTCTGCAGTGGCAGACCAGCTAAAGGTCTCCAAAATTTAATTCATCTTTAGATTTGATAATGATCCTGAGCCCTAAAATACTGTTATTCAAATATCAGGAGCATAGGCAAGTGGCCTTAATTTGCAGAATATCACACATGTGCCTCTGCCTATAGGTAACTACTTACATGTATTTCTAGATGAAAGAGTACACTTTTAATATGTAAGCTCAGTGATGTCATATGTATGTAGAATTTGTTCCTGCTCTGACTTACTGTGCATGTAAAGTATCTCCGAATGTTATACTAATTTTTTATAGGCTTTGCTCCTGCTCCAATTTTAAGGTGCATATTGAGAGTTTATCAGAATTGGCAGAATGTGAGTGCTGTGTTCAGTTGAATAGTCCCTTCTGGTTTCATACTAGTACTCAAAAGCTTTCATATGAGAATCCACATGCATTTGAAGAACTTTGATTTATGGAAAACGAAAATGTATGCTCCCTCCACAAAGATGTATTCAACCTACTGAATTTTCTATTCACTTTTGGAAAACCAATCATTATTGATCTGGTATATAGGTAGAATAAAATGAGCTCCTCAGGGATGGACAAAAATATCCTATTTTGCTTAAACTGTCCTCCTTTGTTTATATTAAAAATGTCATTGAGAGAAAACTGCTTACTGATTTTGTTCTATTTAGTTTTCAGGAAGCAGTAACTCTTAGATTTGATGTATTAGCAATACATCTCCACATATTGCTGGCATGCACCTGTTTTATAGGGGTGTAGGGAGGAATTTACATGATGCTTGTTACCCAGTTACCTCATTCTCAGAGAGAAATGTGGATTTACCCATAGAAATAAGCACTCAGACTATGTCAGTTACACTGAGAATCACATCTACCCTTCTCACATGCAAGTGGTTACTGGTTCCCTCATAACTTTTAACCACTTTTTAGTCATAATTAATTGACTAACTCAAGTCAGGGATATTGTCCTAGTTGTTCAGTTACCTGTATTATCTATTAAATGTAGAAATGATTCATCCGGAAATATATACTAAGGAGATACATCACTGTAAGAGACCAGCTCAACAAAAATCAAAGTTTCCATTTTACATTTAACTAGCCAAATTAATTTTACCAATTTTAAGTTTTTAATATTTGTTAAAAGCAATAAGGCTTTATGTTAAAATAACAAGTTATTACTGAGATATTCCTCTGAAAGGCCTGTCCCCCCTACTTTTACACTACCACTCACCACCTCTTTAAGTCAGCTCAGCCCTGAATCAGATACCAGAAGAGCAGTCAAAGTAACTGATCCTTGAAATCTGGGACCACATCTTGTGTGTCCTGTCCTTGGCACTTCATACAAGCATCTGGCCCACAGTAGGTGGTGATTAATAGGTAGGCTATTTACCATTGATTAGTTTTACCACTAGCCATGTGCCTACAGCTATGATATATTTTCTTTACTTTCTGTGCTGTGTTTATTTTATTGTGAAAATATATTGGCTTGGTATTGTATAATAAATTACTCCTTATTTGCTCAGTTAAAGAGGGTGATTATTCTTTCACTTATATTACCATTGGGTATCAACCAAGACTGATGAATAGATGTAAATCTGCAACAGTTGCTAAGACAATACCTGGTCCTGCCTTCATAATTCTGCTTCACGTTTGGCACCGTCATGCACATCATTAGTTTAATATATAGGCTCCAGGGGAGTTGCCATTAAGTGGAACAGCTGTGTCAATAAATTTTATTACAGCTCTAATTAAGTAGCAAGATGTTTGGACTTTTCCCCAAGGTTTATTGATCAGTTCATATGGTTGTCTTCCAATATATCGTGTTGCTTATTCTGTACTGCACTTTGTAGTTCTGTGATGTAGAGTACTGACAGTTCCCTTATTGACCCATTATTCAATGTTAAATGCAACTTTCTAATCTTAGTCTTTAGTGTAAGAAGCAGTAGCCAAAAGGACATAGCCTGCCACTTCTGTTCCATTGCTGCTTTAGTCACTGCTCATCATCTACAGCTTAGTCAAACATTAGTAAGATTCCCCGGGCTCAAACTGGAATGAACTGTTTGAGTTTCTAGAAAGTGCCTCCAAATAACATTGTAACTGCCAACTTCAAGAATTGCCCATCTACAGCACCCCCACCCGTCATCGTCCTAGTTTCTCTGTTATACATAACAGCGGCAGGAGGCATATATGCGTCCTCCCTTTGCTGACCTTACATTACCTGGATTACTAGAAGAACCTCTTGGGGTCAATCAATGCACTGCTTTCTTCCATAGAAAAACTAAATGAATTAACCCTAACTAAGATTGAAACAAGGACTCTGCCATTTTCTTTCTGGTTTTAATCAGCTATATGAGCCCTAAAAACTTTTTCACAAAGATGCCAAGCTGTTCCCCCACATGCAAATTAACTGCTGAATCATTTGTACAATGTTCTGCTTATTTTAAATTCGCATTTGCAAATTTTTATGATCTGTAAATATGACCAGTTGGGGTAAGTTTCACTGCTAGTGATTGCACAATATAGAAGCGAAGGCAATTAGCTGTAAGTTAGTTAAGGTGGTTATATTCATTCTATGTAAATGATCTTTGTCTGTGGGCACACTCTGGTCATTGCTGCACTGTTTCTAAATTGCTAAGCACCAGGGAGCCAAACCTGGCTAAAGAAGTTAATCGTCTCTAAGAAGATCTTCTGTGACCTCAGTGCTACCAACTGTCACAGATCATCTCCAATTACGTACAACATACAAAAGACAGAAAGCTACATTTATAGATCACTTTTCATCATTTCATCTCCCCACTGCATAAATTAGTAACTTGTTCACATACAAACAGTGCAGTGATCAATCCTACTTCGTTCTCATGTTCCTCTTGAGGCTACAGAATGTGTCATTTACACATGTGATCAGTTATGAAATGAAAGACTACGAGACTGCTGACCGCTAACAGTAACAGAGCCAAGTGGATAGAAGCCAGATTTTCCACATCTAGGTATTTGCTCTTGGATTCATGGTACTTGGGTCTTTCTTCCAACACCAATTGAGAGCAATTTTTAAGAGGTCTTTATCTCTTTCAGACACTCAAAATGCCCACCAGTCCTTTGAATGTGGATATAAACAGAACGCTCATCTGTCTGAATCCACTCGTTCATTGATTACAGTCTTCCAGCCCCCCAGGACATGACGTGTGGCCCCATCACATACACACAGGCACATAGAGGGCCACGTTGCTCTTGCTGCCGATCCTTATATCACACAGCAATACAACACAGCAACGAGGCAAGTGCAGGCGCTCAGCACAAATGGCAAAGAATAAGATTCTTAGAATCATCATATCATCTGTAAGCATAACCTGTAGGCCGAATGCAACCTTAGGAAGGAATTTCACTTCTAGAGAGATGATAAAATGCTTATGTAGAGATAGGAGTTCAAGTGACTCTTTGAACTTGACTTTCAAAATCATTGCAAGACAGTGAGCAGGCGCTTTAGCTGAACGAAGGCATGATTTAGATTGTCATGGAAGGTTTGAACGGGGCATCTGTAAAACGCAGTATCTCCCTACTACAGGGTGCAGCATGAAAACAAGCCTTTGTTATTTTATCTTGATTAAAAACTTGTTGAAGATCTGCTGTGTGTTCACCTTAGAATAACAAAGTATGGTTCAAGGAGATCATTTCTCAGGGTAGTATCAAGCTTTATAATGCACCAAAAATATTAACTATTAGAAAACACAGGTGATACACCTCTGGACATCACCCTCAAAAATGTGTGCTCAGGGACTTGACTCCAGCAGAAACAGCAAAAATAAACAAATGGCACCACATCAAGCTAAAAAGCTTCGGCACAGTGAAGGAAAACACCCGAAAATTGAAAAAGCAGCCAGCTGATTGAGAGAAGGCATTTGCACATTTGACAAGGGGTTAATATTCCAAAACACAGAAATAACTCATACAACTCAATGACCAAAGATAAACAACCCGTAAGAAAATGGGCAGGAGATCTGCACAAATCCTTTTCTAAAGAAACTGTACAGGTGGCCAACTGGTATATGAAAAAACGTTCAACATCACTTAGTAGGGAAATGCAAATCCAAAGCACAATGTGTCACCTCACACCTGTGAGAGCAGCCTGCATCAGAGATACTGGGAACAAATGCTGGTGAGGGAATGTAAATGGGCGCAGCCTCTGTGGAGAACAATATGATGGACACTACTGAAAATCGATGCAGCACATGACCCAGCAATCCCACGCCTAGTTACTTATCCACAGAATGCGAAAAGATCAACTTGAAAAAATATCTTTTCCCCTGTTAATTACAGCACTATCCACAACAGCCAAAACATGGAAATAACCTAAAAGCCCACTGAAAGATAAATGGATAAGTCATCACAGGATAAATGGAATCTCAGATATTATTGGGTTGCCAGAAAAGACATGACATATTTTTTCTATGTTTTTCAAGCAAAAATGTGTCTGACAACCTAATAAAAAAAGACGAAATCATGCCTTTCTCAACAATATGTACGGAACTTGAGGCAACTGTGCTAAGTGAAATAAGTCAGAACGAGAAAGACATACTTTATTTACTGCCCAAATATGACATTCGTGAACTATTTCACTGGTGGGATATTTCAATCGTACGTGGACTATGAACAATCTAGCAAATGAACTAGCAAAGCACAACAAAAGTCATCTTAGACTGAGAAAAATACGCTGGTTACCTGAGGGGGAGGGAAGGTGGGACTGGAAGAAATGAGTAGAGGGGGTCAACCCGATAATGGTGGCTAGCACTAGAACTGGGGCGTGGGTGTCTTATGAAGTATACACTTAACGAGGTATGAAGCTGTACATCCTAAACTTATGCCATATTATAAACCAATGGTAAATATTTATTTTAAAAGTATTGTATAAAATATTCTTAGATCACCATTTCACTTAATGTACAGGGAGGGAGACTAAGGATCTGAATGAATGTAGTTCAAGTCTCCCTGACTCTAGAGATGACCCTGGAATCACCAGGGAGGAGCAGGGAGGGGAGTGTGGGTGGTACTGAAAGCTCCTTCTATGTTGGAGTCAAGTATAAGTGTGATGATCAGGTCTCAGGAGAAGTGAGCAGTGGGCCGGAAACCTCCTAGGCTCAGGTTTCTGTGTCTCAGGCCCCTCAGCTCCCTTCTGCCTTCTGTGCCTTCCGTGCCATCATCGCAGCCTCCCCATCTCGCGAGCAGCCTGTGCACACCACACTTAGACAGGGTCACTAGTGCTTGGGCACACAGCTTACCGTCACCCCCTCAGACTGTCTAACCAAAGTAGGCGGCAGGGAATTGACTTTGTCCAGCTTACTTTCTTCTCTTAAATGTCACAGCACAACTTCACGTTGTGTTGGGTCAAGAATCGACCTCTGGCCCAAACAGCTGTGGCCAGACAGAATATGCCAACTGGAAGTCTTGTTTCCTGCTGAAAAGAACCCAACAACCTGGAGAGGGGCATGAAGGCAAGAACACGGACCTGAATCACAACCAGTGGTTCCAGAAAGTGTGATGAGACTGGACTGCCTAGTGCTTATTTTCCTTTAAAGAAAAAACCAAAAAAACCCCAAACCACATAGCACCGCCACATCTCACGGAGGAGGAGAGCTGTTCAGTCACATGAACAGGGAAGCCAGCTGGCTCATGAACCCCTTGGACACTCTTCACATGTCCCCACACCCCACCTTTGCTCCAGAGCGATGCAAAGTCCAAAGAAGGATGTCATTTTCTTTTCAAATGAGAAAACAAAACAAAATTTCTTGCCATAATAATCACCTCTGAATACTGACTTTTGAAGCCCAAGTTTATTTCCCTGTGGGAATGACAGCATAACACACTGCCTATGAGACACTTTCTCAGAACCAGCCATTCAAAGCAAGCAGTAACACCCACCTAGCGTTGCGCTGTCCCACCCATTTTTGAGGCCCAGTACGTCCGACGACTGCACACATTCTTCAGAGAAAGGCACCAGCTTCTCCCAGTGACTTCACCCTCAGACACTTTTCAGTGAGCTGGCACTTGGCCCATGCACTGCATTGTCTGTGTTCTTGGCAAGTAGCAAAGAGAAGTTGGCAACTTGGGAATGACTAAATTTCACCTGAAAATAGGAGCTTCTTTTTGTTTCTACTTGACTCAACTTTCAGCATATACTATATGCAGCACAATATATTGGAAACACAAGGCATCTAGGCTTTTGGCCAAAAACACAGGGAAAAAATTAGCAGACCTAGTATTTCTTGGGAAATTCTTGGCTTAAATAATACTTTAATAAAGCTTAGCTACATATGCCAATAAAACAGAGATGACATGGTGATTGATGATTTAAATATCCTATAATGTCTGTAATGTCTAATACCATCTTATATCAAAGAGTATGAGAGAAACAAAATCCCTGGAGATAAGTTGAAAGAAGCAATGTGAATCAGTTCACATATCAATAGAATGTGCACTGCATAAGCCATCTCATTAAAATGTTGATGAAAGGATAATTAAAAGCTACCATGTATTGAACAGATACAATATGAGCCTTGTAAGTATCATCTCATTTAAATCTTGACAAAAACTCTGAAGTAAACATTTCTATTCCCGTTTTTGAATGAGGTTGTCTTGCCCCAGATCTGTGAATCTAAGATGCAAACCCAGGCAACCTAACCTCAAGGTCCACACTCTATTCATGAGTTATACCAGCCTAATGATAAATGATAGACTGATTTATCCTGGGATGAATGATTTATATGATATGTGATACATATGGGGAAAAACTATGTGCATCTATGTAGACTGTGCTAGAAAAGAAGCTGGACCAGGAATCACATGATTTGGTTGTATCACATAGTGCAATGGCCTAGTCTGGGATTTTATCACTTAAAGCCTGAGTTTCCATTTCCTCATAGGCAGAAAGGAAAACAAAAAGGTGAGATCAAAAACTTCTTTGGTGGCCTCATTGAGTTTTAATGAATCACAAATTAAATGACAGTGAAAGAATTTTATAATTCAAAAGGATTATCTTGATATTACATATTAGTATTGCAAAACCTACTACAATATACCTTAAGACCATATTATATATGTTGTTTTTAACTCACAAAGCAACTTTCAACAAAGAAACTCTTAAGAAATTTTGGTGATTCTAAATTTACAATGGTTAGATGATAATTAAATCTGAAAGAGTAAAGATGACTCTAGATTATGGATATCCTGGGGTTCTGGAAAAGGCAAGTGAAAGTCAGCCTGTTGGGGTATAGCCTGCCTGGTGAGAGGGAAAAACAATGGCATTAACTCTTTCAAAATTAAAACCACATGAGAAAATGAGCCACCATGATGGAAATCGAGAGACAAAACATACTAATCTTAGCACAAGAACTAGAATATAATGGTCTATATTTTAAAATATATGTTTGCCAATAAGTACATGAGGATGTGCTAAACATCACTCATTAATAATGCATATAAGGTACATACACAATGGAATACTATTCAGCATGGAAAGAAGATAAACACATGCAATTTGCAGCGACATGGATGGAATTAGAGGGGATCATACTCAGTGAAATAAGCCAGAAAGAAAGAGAAAAATATCAAAT